>VDFB02081427.1:0-47266 GCA_007258455.2 Sequoia sempervirens
TGACACCTTTCATGTGGAGTTGAATCAAGAAGAAGACGAAACTAAGCCTACACCAATTGTTGGAGAGGTCTTCCAACAATTGTGGACACTGGTATTGACACCACATGAAGATGCTCTATGAAATTTGTATTTTGATGGAGCTTGTTCGAAAGAAGGCTCAAGTGTTGGGGTCATCCTTATATCTCCTCAAGGTAAGACTTTCAAGTACTCCTTTTCATTGTAGTTTGCATGTATGAATAATGTTGTCGAGTATGAAGCTTTACTACTTGGTCTAAAGTTAGCTTCCAAACATGGGATAAAATTGTTTAAAGTATTTGGGGATTATGATTTTGTAGTTTCCCCAGTTAGGTCTAGATTTGTCAGTAAGGAGAAAAGGTTGAGACAATATAGAAATGAGGTTTGGGATACTATTGAAGCATTTGATGCTTTTGGAATAGATTGGATAGAGAGAGGAAAAAATGTCAGAGAAAATTTATTGGCTAATATTGCAGTCAAACTAGATGATGTGACTTTTGATCGTACGTCAAGAATTGAGGTATAGACAAGGCCTACAGTACCTGACAACATTTGCAATTGGAAAGTGTTTGAGGACAACAATGACATCTTGAATTTCATGTACTGCATTGATCAGTATGAATGTCAAGAGATTGAATTTAGTTCATATGTGGTGGAAGTTGATGGAAAGGAGACATTGTTTGGTAATGAGGTAATTCAATTGAAAATCAATAAAATCCCTAAAGGGTTAGTTGCACTTGAAATGGTATTTGATGGACCAGACAAATCAAATGCTAAGAAAGAAACTACAAATAAAGAAGACCTAGAGGAGATTAATCTGGGAACAAAAAATGCTCCTAAGAAGGTATGTATTGGTAAGAAGATGAAGCCACATGTGACGACTATGTTGATTTCCCTATTAAGGAAATATAGACATGTGTTCGTGTGTTCCTATGATAATCTAAAGGCCTACAGAGAAGATTTGTTCCAGCATGAGATCCCATTGAAGCGTGACACAAAACCTTTTAGACAAAAGTAGAGGCCTATTAATCAAACCTTAAGACCTAAAATGGAAGAAGAGCTTGCTAAATTGAGTGATGCAAGAATTATCAAACCTATAGGGAATTCCTCATGGGTGTCCAACTTGGTTCCTATCAGGAAGAAAAATGGTGACTTACGACTATGTGTGGATTTTAGGAACCTCAATGTTGCATCCTTGAAAGATAATTACCCTTTACCGAACATGGAAGTAATGTTATAGAAGTTAACAAGTTGTGAACTACTTTATATGATGGATGGATTCTCAGGATATAACCAGGTTATGGTGAGGGAATCAAAACAGTACAAAATGACATTTACCACTTCATGGGGACCTATGTCTATGTGAGGATGCCTCTTGGCCTAATAAATGTTGGTGCCACCTTTGAAAGAGTCATGGATGTGGATTTTTCTGATTTATTAGATTTGTTTATGGCCATTTACCAAGATGACCTTACTACTCATAGTAAGAAGGAGGATGAGCATTGTTCACATCTTGAGAAGATTTTCATTAGAGCTCTGGAGTATGGTATCTTGTTGAACCTCAAGAAATGTGCCTTTGGAGTCAAGGAAGGTAAGTTTCTAGGGCATATTGTCTCGAATTATGGAATCAGAATTGATCCTAAAAGAGTAGCAACTATAGATAAAATTACACCACCAAGGAATGTCAAAGAGATTCAATCTTTCTTCGAGTAGATAAATTTTCTAAGGAGGGTTTTTTACTAACTTTACAGAAATAGTCAGGCCTATCTTGAGGATGCTCAAAAAAGGAGAAAAGGTGATATAGTCAGAAGATCCTCTCAAAGCTTGTCAAACTATCAAGGATGCTATTAAAGCTACACCTATTTTGAAAACTATAGACTACTCTAAGTAATTCCAATTGTTTACATTTTCCTCTTTTCATATTGTAGTAGGAGTGCCGTTACAAGAAAATGATGAAGGTTTTGAGCAACCAATTTCCTTTTTTAGAAAATCCTTGCAAGCAGTTGAGCTCAAATATGATACCACCAAAAAGCAAGCTTACGCCTTAGTTAAGGCTATTAAAAATTTTAGAACACATTTGACTAGTGCAATAGTAGTGGCTTATGTTCCAAGCACAATAGTTAAGGACATTTTTACTCAACAAGAGACTATAGGTTGGAGATGTAGGTGGATTAATAGAATCCAAGAGTTCAACATAGATATTCAAATTACAAAGCTGGTAAGAGGCCAAGGATTGGCCAAACTCATGGCTGAAACTAATTTTGAGGCCAATCAAATTCATGAGGTTGAACAATAAAACATTGCTCCCATCTTTGATATGCAAACATGTGGTTGATATAGAAGGATAGTTGAATATCTGTAAACCATGAAATTCCCTAATGGTATTCTAAAAAATGAGAGGAGAACTTTAAAACTACAAGAAATTAGATATGTCATCATTGATGGTGAACTCTGGTGGAGAATCCCAGAAGGTGTGCTTCTCAGATCTGTGGATGGTGACAAAGCGAAATATTTGTTAATTGAAATGCACAAGGGTGTGTGTGAAGGTCACTATATGGCTAAGAATACAGAAAATAATGTACTGAGAGCAGGTTTTTGGTGGCCAACAGTATTCAAAGATGCACATAGACTTGTGAAGAAGTGTGATGCCTGTCAGAGGTTTACTAGCAAACTAAAGTTTTTCAGGTAGCGTACTGCTTAGACTAGTTTCAACACTAGCCCCCTTCTGGAAATGGGGAATTGAATTTATTGGAGAAATGGTTGTGAAGTCTAGTGGAGGGCATGCCTGGATTTTGGTGGCAATTGACTATTTCACGAAGTGGGTTGAAGCTATTCCTACTAAAAAGGAAACCAACAAAGTTTTCATTGATTTCTTGATGAATAATATTCTAAGTAGGTTTGGTGTTACCAACAGAATTGTCTCTGATAATGGTATGTGCTTTAGGTCTGAGGAATATTTGGATTTTTGCAACCAACATGGAATAAATGTGTCCTACTCTTCCCCATACTATCCCTAGGGGAATGGACAAGCTGAGTCCATTAATAAGAGCCTTGTGAAGATCATTAAACAGGTCCTTGAGAAAAATAAGAAAGCCTGGGATTCAAAATTTCAATTGGCATTGTGGGTGGATAGAACCACAGTCAAGAAATTTATTGGATAGTCTCCTTTTAACTTGGTGTATGGGGTAGAAGCTAGAATACCACACAATAACCTGATGAAAATGTATAATTTTTTTCAAGAGTATGATACTGACATATGTGATGAGATGTAGAACTAGATGGATGAATTAACCGAGCTTGATGAGATGAGGAGAGAATCTCACAAGAGAAATGAGAGGTTGCAGCTCAAGGTCAAATATTTGTATGAAAAAAGGGTTATTCAAAGGAAATTTCTAGGTTGTATGGTATTAATGTGGAACACAAGACTGGAAAACAAAGGAAAGCATGGGAAGTTTGATGCCCTATGGCTTGGGCCTTATTTGATTGTAGACACTTATGGGGAAGATTCCTACTTTCTACAATCACTAACAGGTGAATTTCTAGAGCTGCTAGTACATGGACAGTTCCTGAAACCATTTTTCTCCTAAAATAGGTTATATTTCCATGTACATTGTATAGTCATGCAAATTTTGTACATAGGGTTTGGTGTGTTTTCTTTCTACTACATTTGCTTGCCTTGTCCATGCGATTTTTTTTAGTTCCTCTGTGTTTGGTCCGCTTCACTAAGAGATCCATTTCTCTTGATATCAACCAGGGGTGTGCGTCCCTGAGCATGAGCCACTAATAGAGCCCCCAAAATTCTTGATATTTTGAGGTCCTTTTGCGCTTGGTAGTAACATGTCACATGTTGACCACAAGTACAGTTTAAGGTTTTACTTGGGTAACCTTGCTCTCAATTCCTCCATATATAATTCTTGGGTGTTTTAATTTTTTGTCGACTTTTTTTTCTTGGTTGTGGGTGATATAAGTTGTATTTTGAGCCATCTTTATGTGTTCCTTACTGGCCCCTTTTCTTAGGTTATTTGGTCACTTTCATCTGCAAAGCATTTTAATCTTCCCAAAGTTGGGTTTTAATATTGTGTTCATAAGGGACTTAAGTCTAAATCATCAATCTCCAAGGGTAAACTCTTGTCAACCTAGTCAAGGCCCTATTTTATGAATAATTTCATTGCATGTGAAGGTTTGAGGGTTACCAGATTGTGGGATTTAATCTAAGCTACTCCCCACTGGCTCATACATCCCAAGTAACAATAGTTTAATTGTTGTGAGATCACCAAGATGTTGACACATGTTTGATCAGGTGTGTGGTCCCAGTCTTTTTGTTCCATTCCAATGCTCAAGGTTTTAAGATCGATGGGGATGATTGAAAGGAAAAAGATGATCGCCACCATTCCCCGCCAACTCACGAAGATAAGATGCAGGCTCATTAAAAAGCAATGAGGCCCATGAGAATCTGCCGCATATGTTCTATGACTACTGGTAGGTGGAACCCACAAGTACATGAAGAAGGCCCATTCGTCATGTTTCTATTGGCCATTTGTACAAGTTGGAACAGTGATGTAAATTCAAATGTCATTGACTCAATTTGAGTCATTCGAGATGGCCATCTTAGGTGAAGATCAATGATGCACACTCAAAGCTGTGAAGTACACCCATTGTAATTGTTTCACTTCATGCAAGTGGGTATTAATGACGGAGGTGGCCCATAAACTTATTCAATTTCCTTCAAAATTTGTGTATACGATCAGTTCTTACTTATTTGGGATTTGAGGATGTGTTTGGAGCAATATGAAGAATTGAAAGAACTGATTTGTAGAGTTCTTTCTAACTAGCATTAGGGTTCATTGTAGTTGAAAGTCGTAAGTATGACAAATGTAATTTTATGATTTTTTTTTTAGTTTTCTGAATTAGGGCTCACTTTCAATTCTCTTTCAAACGAGTGTTTTATTTCTTTACTTTTATTAAGTGGAGTTAGGGTTAATTCTATCTTTAAAAAAGGTCATAGCCCTATAAAATCATCTAGAATTAGCACTCATCCTGAGTCATAGGTTTCAATTAGGATGTTGGTAGTTAAAATTCTTCCCGTTAGAACCCTAGTATACACAAAATTCATGGCTTCCAAAGTACAAATTGTCACCTCTTTGACCCAGTCCAAAACACTCTCCCAGAATGTAATTGACTTGTTACCCTCTCCTACAAATAAGAAACCTAAAGGAAAGGTCTTGTTTTATGGCCCTACTATAAAAGGAGTGATGGAAAAATAGTGCTTCATAAAGGATGTCGAAGTTCCCTATACTAGATGGCATCTTTTTTAGCATTGGTTCAGGAATAGAAACCTTGGAGATTAGATATGGGAAATTTTATTGTTCCCAATGTGTGTATGGATGTTGATCTTTTGAAATATATCGAGCTTCAAGGTATGACCTGGTTTCTAGGGTGGTCAGGACATTTAATGGGATAGACATGGTAAAGGCAACCAGGAAGGAGATTGAAGATATTTTTTACTTGCATGAGTGGAGTCAAGATATGGTTCCTCTGGATATGGATGAAATTAGAAAGGAACACAAAAATACCAAGGTGTTCATCAGGACATGGATGTTTCCTATGCATACTATGATGGCTAGCATTGGGAAACACAAAAAGCAAGTCAAGATTGGTGAGAAGGAGGTTGAGCTTTTCCCAATGAGTTATTTTGAAAGTTATTTTAGGAAGACTGTCTATTCCTTGTGCCAGATCATCAATTTTTTCTCCACCTGACACATTGCAAAAAGAATACAACTATTTGGCCACACATTTACAACACCCAACATATAGCATAGTCTATGATTGTGGTACTTATCTAGAAAAACATATTCACAAAGATTTGGTTGAGCTAAAGGAAGGGAAACAATGTGTAAATTTTTGGTGGTATTCATTATTAATGCACATGTTCTTGCATAAAGGGAAGAATATTTTTGAGAAGGAAGGATGAAGGTGTTGATTTTCTTGTTTAGTGTTGGACCCAAATTCTGGATAAGGATAACAAGAAATATAATTTTGTGATGTTTCAAAATGATTTTGCATCAAGAAAAAAGAGGTCCATGATATATGAACCACCAAGAATTCCCAAATAAATTCATGAGTTCTTGAGACCCATGGAGATGAGGATAGACTGGAACTTGAGTCATAATTAGGGAGACTTGATTTTATATCCAGACAAAAAAAAATTCAGAGTATATGGTAACGGTTTGGATCCATATGTCTTGCCAAGAGAGGTGCCTTTAAGGATAGGATTCCTTGAAATCATGAGGAAATTTGGAGCTTCACAAACAGTGCATCTACCTGATACAACAAGGAAAGGGTCATTCTTTCCAGAGTGGATAACATTTGTTGATTATGTTCTAGTGAAAGGGGCATGGAAGCAATTAGTACATATGCTAGTGCCTTATAAGTTGGAGACTATGCGCATGAAGAATCATGATCCTGAGGGCTTTATTACCAAATTGAAAGCAACTAAGAAGTTGAGCAATTTTGTGCATATCTTTGGTTACCTTGAAGATGTCATTAGGAATATTTTTAGCTTTCAAGAACAAGATGAAAGAAAAGCTAAATATCTTTCTTATAGGAAGATGGTAGAAGAAAATGGAAGAAGGATCCCCAATATGATCCTTTTCCAAACATACCTGATGAATTTGGAAAATTCATGCATGTTATGGACAATTTTGAAAATGTATTTGGTATGTTAAGGGAAGAATGTGAAATCACAAAAAAAGAAAAAGAAAGAGTGGTTGAAGAAGATATTGTAGTGACATTGGAAGAAAGGCCTACATATTAGTCACCCAAGCAATTGAGAAACTACTCCAGAAGGAAGAAAAAAATGGATGAGGAACAAAGCTTGCCAACCCCTATCACTTCTGAAGGGCCAAAGGAAGATTCTCCTGAGATCTCTCTGCCACAACCTCTAATACAGGTTCCTTTACCTATGATTGACCTTGATTCACCCCTTAGAAGTCTTGTTCCTCATGAGTAGCCACCTCTAAAGAAGAAAAGAACTGAAGCAAGAGGAGTGGTTGAATATTCTGATACAAATGAAGATGGCATTTTTATCACTCCTAAGGATATGCAGCAAGGAATGCCTTCCCCTATAGGGGAAATTGCCTCGAGCTCAGGACAAAGTAGTCTCAAGTTGAGAAAGCTTGACATCAGTTGTCTAAATAGTGTAGATGACCTTAGAATAGAATCTTGTAAGGAGTTTATGGAAGACGAATCCTTTGTTGAGACATCTGCATTCAAAGATTTCTGGTGGAGATCCAAAGTTGTAGAATATGCAGTGAATGTGGCTACTGAAAGGATTTTGCATCCAGAATTTCCTGAGAGTGTCATCTAGGACAATGTGAGGAGTATTATGAAAAAAGAATTTTAAAATATTACCACTCAAGATGGTAGAGAACTTGTAAAGAAGTGTGGTGTGTTATTACTATTAGAATGGAACATTGTTGATGTTATAGTCCTAAATGTTATAAGGAGGATAGAAAGGCCTCTGGTGTAGACAGAAGAAGAGCTCAATATGGCACTTTGGGGATCTACATTTAGTGAAGATTGGGATGTAATAGCAATTTGGTCATTGTCCATGGGATCTAGGAAACCAGTGGTTGTCGAGCCATCAAATTTTAGTGGACAACTACTTGTGAAGAGGGTTGTTGATACCCCTTCTTTGGAAGTAGCTGACATGGTTGTTAATGTTGCTAGACTTACTAAAGCAACTATTGAAAATCTTACACTTGAAAGGGATGACTTTAAGAACAAGTACTATGAGCTACTCAGTGAGTATGATAATAGTCAGTAGAGGGTAGTTGTATTAGAAACTAAGTTAGCATTATATAAGCAGAGGGGAGAACTGTAAAGAGAATAGGGCCAGGCCAGCTCAATTCATCCACCTACATCACCTCCAATTATATCCTCCTAGCTTTCAACTCAAGGTCAAACATTAGTGATGGTGCCATATAGTTTGGGACAAGAGTCACTTTTAGTAGAAGAATTGATCAAATCAGATCCTATCTCATCTGGTGAACCTACAAGAGAGCAACTTCTTCTATAGGTTGAGACATATAAGAAGTTGTTGGAAAAGGTTCAGGATAAAATGTATCAAAATATATCAAAGATTGTTCATATTGTCTTGAAGCACTTGAATGAGAAGATTCAGGCGAAACTAAATAGTGTACATGACAATTACACCCTGATGATGTGAGCAATAGGGTTTTCCCAAAGAGATAAGGAGTTGGCCATGCCAGTCTTGAATAAGTGGATCCCAAGGGCAAAGAGATTGAACTTAATAGTAGTCAAAGCCAGCCAGCATGAGGATAAGTACCCTAATGTTCTTGCAACCTATACATTTGTGTGTGAACTAAGTGAGAAAAAGTGTCAAGGATACATAGCCCCACTGGAGCAAAAGATAAGAGAATTAACTACTCAATATGATCTGGTAGATTTATCACCATCGCCAGATATTTAGCTCACTAATGATGAATTGAAACCATTGCAAGTATGGAAAAGGGAGATGGATGGAATTATTGACTCCCAGGTGAATGAAATTTGTAAGAAAGTTGATATCAATACTTTTAATGACACTTTGGGAAAGTTGACATTTATTATAAGCTTTTTGGAGGATTTTGACAAGGAATTCAACTTTGTAATGACTAAGTATTCCCCATACAGCAAGATGTTAGATTAAATCATTGATTTCAACTGGCCATCTGATGAAAAATATGAAGAATGGGGAAGGGTATTGGTTGGTTGATTGGGTTCGTAAATGTTAACAATTGTTTTACTTGCAGTAAATAGTTCAAATAAAATCTCCACAGAAAAGACCGTGAAGAGCCTATCCTTATTGAAAAATATGGAACAAAGATAGCCTAAGGGAAAATTTTGCATTTACAGGACAAAGATTGGCTTTCGTTCAATCCCAAGTCTATGATAACCATGTCATGCTTGCACTAGGGTCGCTCTCGGGTAATGCTATGATATTTGTTTTTAATCTGAAGGGGACTACAGTTGTTTCTAGCTTTGGTAAGAATTGTAAACACTTCACATAAAATTTCGCTTCATTCATCAAATAACATCATGAAATCAAAAGATTCAACATAATATTTCATGAATATCACAAATTCTTTGCTATCACTTAAGTAGATTTAACATTAAGCATTCAGAAAATTCATGGAAAATAAAAGATTTTCAACAAAATTATTTCCATTCATTTATATTTTTTGAAACATTTTCAAAATATTAAATATCTATTCTAAAAAAAAGAATAAAAATACTGAAAAATAAAAGTTTCTCCCGGTTATTCTCCATGGATGCCTCAAAGAATTAATTAAAATGGAGAAAACCACTTTATATTTCACCAGATCGCTTCACATCTACATATAAAATGGTGCAAGCTTTTAAAGAGAGGGTTTCGTTTATGGATACTGAGTAGGTTCTATATGTACCTTAAATGACACAACATACAGTCTTGTTTGGCCGAACTTACAAAACCAGCTACAAAAGATACCGAGATAGGTAGCTATCCATAAAGCTCTAATATCAATTAACTTCTACATGCATACAAAGTTTTATGTCGAAATGGTTCAGAAAATAGGAAAAAAGAACAAAACTTAAAAAAAATTATGCTCCTCCGACATCCACAAATTTCAAACTTAAAATAAAAATGTAGGAGGAGATGGCCTTTTATAGAAACAAGGCCCCAGAAGTTCAACTTAAAAGTTTTTTAGAGAATCAAAAACAATAGATAAAAATGTGGCACATGGCATCTGCCAACTATCATCAAGAACATTCTAGAATAGTCAAGGCTTTGACTTCATCCGTAGCAACACTTCTCTTCATACTTCAATACAAACACTTTGTATCAATCAAGGCTACCAGCTTCCTTCCAAAATACTAGAATGAGGAACATTTACTAGGACTAGGATCAACTTGAAAATTTAAAATTGAAACCAAAATAAACTTCATCATACTTCTGGTATCTAGTATCTAGTTCTTTCTCTTTTGCTTACGACTCAGGCTCTGGGATTCTTCCTTCTTTCTTCAACTAATGTTCTCAGAAAGCTCTTAATATTTGATGCATGTGCTCTTTTGAAATTCTTTGTATTTCTCTCAAAGTAAGCTTAAGCCTAATATATTCTTCAGTTACTTGAAGTATGATATATTTTTTCTTTACTTTGTCTACTTCATACTTGGCTATAACATTTTTGCATTGTATTATTTTGTCAATGACCTCCTATATCAGCAATTTAATAGGATATCTATTTATCCTTTCTATCCATTCCTTGAAAGCTTGAGCTTCCTTTCCCTCTTGTCCTAAATTTTGGGGATCAAAACCTTGACGTGTCAATATTTCAATAAATTCTTGATTTTCATTGATCAATCTTCTGCACTCAATGATGACTCTTTCAAATTCTTCAATACATTATATTAACATGTCACCTTCCCATTTCATCTATTTCTTCCACTTTCCTAGCAATGAAATTTCATGTCCTGATATTACATTATTCTGTATTAACTCTTGGATGTCTGTCTACATGAGAATTTCAATGTTTCACCTTTCATCAAGGACCTACTCCTGGAGAAATCTACATTCATCTTCAAATATTTTCAATTTCTCTAAATGATGGCATGCTTCCTTGTATCTTCTTATTGCATTTTTGATAAATTCCTCTCCTCGCTTTACCCAGTATTTAATCCATTCTTCAAACATGTTCATTTTATGACAAACTATAGCAATTGCATCTACTTGCTCCGATGACATCAACACCAAATATTGAGGCAATTCAGCTTGTTCTTGATCAGATAAATTCAATGACTTAATAAAGTGTTCCAAGGTAGCAACCCGTTCTTTCAATTCTCTTTTCTTCTATTTATATTTTTGTACTCTAGCAATAGTAGCATTTAAGTTTACTTTTATTTCCTCTAATTCTTGCTTCCAATATGAGTGTCCAAGATTAATACTTGTGATCTTATACTCCTTAGGCGTTATCTCATGTCTATCCTTGTCAATTGTTGGAGTGGCTATCTAAATAGTTCTATTACCATATCCATTCCTTTGTATGGCATACTTTGTCTCTGCTTTGTGCCTAGGTTTAGGAGTACCTACTTCTTGTATAAAATTATTAAGATTCAGAGGTAGCACTTCCACTTCCATTGGAGAAGCTAATTCCCTGATTAACCAATCAAGTGTATCATCATCTTGTTGTACCTCTGTAACATTTCCTTGTTTACCACTTGTTTCAAGAACTTCTTGTCTTTGGTTTTCCACATTTTCTCAAATGGGGATTTCTTTAGTGATATCTGGCATAGATTCAGGATTGGTAGGATTTGACACTGCCTCCTCTGTTTAGAGACTTATATTTTCTTGTCTATCCAAATTTCCTATTTCATCTTTCTGAACATTATCTTCTTCATTCACCGCTACACCAAGATTCTCTCTATTTTCAATTCCATCTCTTGCAAATTGTGTAGCTTCTTCCTCTTATTCTTCAAAGACCTGTGAGTGTTCATTAACATTTTGCACATTCCTAAGTGAAGGTTGGGAATCAAGAGTATCTTCAACAATTCTTTCACCAAAAGGATTCTACTTTGTAGCTTCCCCTATTTCCATTTCAAGTATACTAGGATTTCCTGCCTCTAAGGAAAGCATTCCTTGAATAAACTCTTCTTCTTCAACATTTATGGGATTAGAGCTTGTATCCTAAATTTCTTCTATCACCGAGTGTACCACGAGTTTGTCTTTATACTTATTTTCTTTCACTTTCTCCCACATAGAACCCCATTTGTCTAGTTGTTCTTTAATTCTTGCTTCATCTTCTTCAGAAATTTCCTCTAGAGCTATAGGAGTTCCTCCTAGTTATTGTTTCATACTAGCCATATTAACAAAAGGGGGAGAGGTAAATAATTTTTCAGCTCTTTGAGATGCAGACCTAGTTTGTGTACCAACATTCTCTATTGCTCCCATTCCTTCATCAATAATTACTCTTGTTCTGGGTTTAGCTATGGAGGAAGATGCACCTTTAGGTCTTACTTTTTATTTATCCTTGTATTTGTATCTTTCTATTTATCAGATGGTTTTATGGGAACTTCTTTTCTTGTAGTTTTAGGGTTTCTTTCTTCAATTCTAACACCTAGAGTAGCCTTATTACTCTTTCTTTTCTTCTTGGTAGGATCTCCACTTTCAAAAGAAGTTTCATTTCTTTGTTCCTTCTTTTATCTTCTGAGAAGATAGGTTTAACTCCTCTTTCTCTCAAACCTTTACAAAAATCATCAATCCAGTGTTGATTATCCTTAAGACTGGTCTAGTAAAGTCATCAATTGATGTCATATCTTCATCATCAACACATGGGTCTAGAATGGGTTCACCATATACCCTTTCATCATTGTAAAATTGATTCAACACCTGACCATCATCTTCTTCCAATTGGTCTAGGATTTCATAGAGCTTGAGCATCTGAGCAAATCTTAAAGTTATTCTTTCATATTTTCTTCTTCTTACCATGTGCCTATCTTCATAGTTAATCCAGTAATCTTCTAAATGAGGCACATGAGCATGAAAGCCAACTATATTTTTATCAATATTTCCTTCAATATCATAATAAACTCTCTGGAGAGGGACCTCTTCAAAATGGTAGGTCCTCAGTTCTTCTTCACACAAATTAGTCACTCTAATTGCACTGCACTTATAATTTCCTATTGTGATGGGAAATTTGAAAGAGGACTTTTTACAAGCATGGATATAAAGAGCATGATATGGTTTTAACTCTCACTAATTCCAATAAAACAATTTTATTTGTAGGATACCTAGGCAACATGAATGGGTTTCCATCAAATCCCTCCAATCTAATGTAGGAGTAAGTTGGGAACTATATGTACCAGCCTCCCATAGGCTGAATGACACTTTGCACTTCCAAGGATAATCTCTTAGCTTTATCACATTCCATTGTTCTCACCAATTTCATGGAGAATAAATCATTCACTTTTTTGTAATCATCTTTATACCTGTGGATGGTGATCTGGGGTAGATGATCATATATCAAACTGTTGTCGACTTTTGTGCCTAGAGTACCAATCTATTTCAACCCTTGTTTATTGGCTCTCATAGCACAAGAGTAAATAACATATGATGAGATGTGGAAGCATCTAATTTTTGGGAATGTAGTAATTTTTTCATGTAGTTTGTCACTTATCAATTTTCCCCAATGCAGCTCCATAGGACCCTCCATCATGCGGGATATTATAATGAACATCCAAGGTTTAAATTTTCTTGCATCTCTTAAACTAGCTAATTTTCTCAAAAAGTTATAATTTCTTGCATTTCTTGTTTAAACATAGACCTCTAAATTACCTTGGTCTGTTGTGTAATTGGTTTTTGGCACCATTGAGTGCTCATAATTTCTCTATTATGCTCCTTAATGCTTTGATATGTCTTAGTCTTGGTCTTCAAGTCAACATTGAACATCTGAGTGTAAATGGGGAGACCAAATGTGTATATGATTCCTTTCTGAGACAGATCTTCATAAACTCTCCCTTCTTTCTCAACAAACCTCTTCACTGGGTTGTAATGATTTATACATTGCATAACTAATTTAGGAGCTTCCATTGCTGGTAGAAACCCTCCTCTAGGAAGTAACCCATTTGCCACAACACTCTTGGTACATTGAGAAGCATTCTCTTGTAATAGTTGTGAGCGGGTTTCAATGTTAGAAGACCATCCCATGTGGGTATTTGTAACCACTACATTGATGGGTACTACTTGTGAATTGCAATACTTGAATTCATCTTCTTCCCTTGAGTCAGAAGTACTCATTTTGTATATAATGGGCTCTACAATTTTTAGAATATGTGTCTTGTGTGCAAGTTAGGGTTAGATTTAACCAAAACTTACATTTCATAAATAAATCAATTCATTTTCAATTAAATTTAACAACTTGGAGAATAATTAACATTTCAATTTTAGAATGGGAAATACCATTATCAAGATTTTTAGCCTAAGAAACTCTTAAGAAAGTAGCAGTTATTCGAAACATACCTAGTTCTAGTTATTAATGGTGATTCTTCATAATGCAACTTCAAAACCCTTGGTAGTTGTGTCTTAGTTTCTCAAAATTTTACCTCTCTTTGTGCGCTAATGTCATTTTATTAACTCAATGTCCTTAGAAAATTTGCAATATGACATGAAGTGGAGTGTTGAAAAAGCAATTGCATGCTTGAGGTGGTGCCAAGTATATAGATAGTTTGACACCTTCATTAATTACCTATTATTTCACATTAATTCCTAGAATAAAGGTGCAATCATTACGGATTATGGTCCAAATCACGAACACCTATATTTCTTCATTGGCTCATTATTTGAGAAGAAAGACAGTGCGGTGATTATACATGGCAATCAGATGTCACGCTAGTTCTTTTCAAGGTATATGTCATTAAAGATATGTGATTGATTGGTGATCACCGGGATTAAAGCTTTTCGATATTTCTTCTGAAAAGAGAAAACAACACCAGGATCTGGGAAATACCTTTTCAAGAAAGAGAAAATCGGAATGAAAGAAAAGATCAAAAACTGAATCTAAAAGATAAATTTAACACAATTTCAAAGAAAACTCTCTGGTTCCCAACTTTCAGAAAGAAACAATAAAATACCAGACTCTAGTAAAGAAAATTGCCAGGATTAAAATTTTGATTAGTAAAATACTGGGTAGAGCTAGAATCTTATGAAGATACAATTTCTTTTTGGCTCAAATGCAGGACTCTAGGATTCTAGTTTTTGGTAATAGACTAAACATTAAGAGAATATTGAAAAACCAAAACTGGGAAACAAAAGGATATGACAACAAAATGGTCAAGTGAAAATGAGAGAGGAAACCAACAACCAATTGGGCACCAAAACAATGCCGAAGCAAGCGAAAACAAAACAAAAGAGCAAGGAAAAGAAAAAAAATGAGGGGATAAACATTTTTCCAAGGGGAAAAATGGGGTGTGTTGTGAGACCACACAACAATAAACATGGATGTGAAACATATAATTGGTCAAGTATTGTATAGGTTTGGCCTTAGAAGTTACAATGTATAAAATATATGTTTCATAGGAAAGTATCAGCTGTTGATGATGTGCAATGTTGACCGAGATGATAACTCACTTTTGGTCTACATCATTTTTTCATCTTTCTTGATGAAATTGATGTGCTATAATGAAGAAGATTATTCTTTTTCACATGTTCTTTTTGCAAGGAAATGTTGCTCCTTACAACAAATGTAAATAATATTTCTCATGTATATTCCCTCCATTTTGAAGAATGCAAATATAACTAAATTAGGTAAAATGTCTTGTAGCGGTATAATTGGAATGTGACATGTGTACATTTGGTATGAAGCTTTTTTTTTCTCCCTTGTTCTATAAAAGGGAATTCAGGGCCATTTGTGCAGGTTTTTTGTTGAATTCTAGAATTGAATTGTGAAAATTAAGAACACAAAGCGAATATGCTAAGTATTTGTCTAATGCTTTGAGTCTAGTTAGCAAATTTTATCAAATTTATGGTTCTTGAGCATATCTAAATGATAATGGAGATTTTCCATGTCTATAGTCTCTCCATTCTGGTTTTGTACTCAAATTATTAATGAAAATTTTGATCAGAGATAATTTTATTAATTGTCATCATTTCATACTTTGATATATGTTTTGGTTTTAGCTTTGGTTCATAGAATGAGTTAAAATGTTTGAATCAAATGATGAATTCATGTGTAGGGTCATTGGGTCTGATAAGTAGTCTTTAGAATTTGGTTACAGATTTGTGAATTGCAAAGTAGTATCGCTTAGATTGTGGGTGTTCAGAATTAAATATACCTTATATTTCAATTTGGTCAGACTCCCAACCCATAGATAATGGCACTGATCCTAACCCCTTTAATTATTTCTCATGGTTCCAGTTACCTGACTTGAGAATAATATTTTAAATAATCATTGATCTACCTTTAATTTTTTGTGGTTTGTGTTTTTTTATATTCTCAGCTTAGGATGCATAATTAATTCAAGGAATTTCCAACTTCTTGAGTAATTTCATCTTATTAGTCATTGGTCAGAATATATCTACTTGAATTTGTAATGTATTCATGAATTTTTTGAAAGATTTGTATAATGTACATTGTGGCACTACCCTCCTAGGTTTTGCAAAGCCCAAAGTATAGGGCATAAATAAATTGGTGCTATATCTCATTCGTTGGCCACTTGTACTTTAGGTATTCAAAAATTGAGTTTGGAAAACTCATGGGTAGTTGTTAAGACCTGATTGGTTCGTTGAAAACAACCAACAAGTCATTTTGAATAGATTGTTTACTATTGTGTATGCTTTGGTAAAAAATATTCTAAACTTCTAAACCACATTCCAACAAGGTTTTTGTATGTCAAGGTGTGAGAAAGGATTATCCTATGTATTTGTAGATTCAAATTCCATTGTACTAAGTACAAAGCCATTATGGTTATCGATACCATGATGTATCATATATATGTGTTATATCAAAAATAACAAATGAAATGATGAAGTATCCCAATCCTTGAAACAAGAAAATCATCTATCTCATCACCATATCTAATAAAGTCTCAAAGACTCATAGACTTGTTGGACTCTTGAATTAATCTTGAAATCAATGGTTAATCAATTCATCTTATTCTTCTATCTTCTTTCATGGTATCATGGTAATTAGGAAAAATAATAATGCATCCATCTTGCATCCACAAACCACCAACATACATACACCTTGCATAATCATAATCATAATCATCACATATAATCATCACATAGTAAATACACAAAAGAGAAATGCATCCATCTCATATCAATTCATAGAGAAAGATATTGAAAAAGAGAATAAATCATATATTACATATTGCATGGCATCACATCATATCATATGCATAAATAAAGAAACGCATCCATAACATAAACATCTGCATCCATCCATAACATGTGCATCAATACATGAACATAAAGTATGAAATAAATAAAACATCACATAAAACAATAGAATATCATATCATAATTGAATCAAGCCATCTCATATATATCTCATAAAATAGGACTGTCATGATACAAAATCAGAATCAACGTGTAAATTTCATCAAAAAATGGATATACAAGAGGCTATCAAAATCATCTGATGAATGTATATACATGTAACATATTAGGGTTGTACATCAAAAAGTGTCTACAAAATGCAAGGATGGCGTAAGATCTATTTGTCCTTGTGGCAAGTTTTCTCCCAATGACCACCTGACTAATGTCAATGGCTACTCCCTAAGGGTTGCCTAACTGATGGTCCTATCAATCCATTTGGTGCAACTCTACTCATATGTGAGTAATCAATTTGTTGTTGCTCTTAGGGGAAATCTCGATGGTACAAAGTTTGATAACAAGATGCCTCATCTACAACATCTTTGTATAATGGTGTAAGTATACTACCCTATCCTTCCTAGGCTTGAAATTATGCACTAGCCTCTAGTTGCACTCAACACCCTATCTCTTGAGCAAGCTGCAGATCCACCTATTGTCTCTACTGTTTCTCCTAGTCATGCTCACTGATGAACCTCTAAACCCCTACATGGGATGCATCTCTCTCCCCTATCAGTTATTTTGTTTATTGTAATAATTAATCCCTCTTAGTAGTGAGGGATTGAATCTAGGCATCTCATGGATCAAGACACTATGCATGTTGTTGTTGCTGGCATGGTGGTGATGGGGGTCTCAATGGCTATACTAATGGCATGTGCCCCAACATCTATTTTTCATGCCTTGGATGTTGTCCATCATGGGGAGGCTATTGGTGCCCTCTCCCCTAATCTATACTAGGTCTTTGTCCCCTTGGACCCCTGCTTGGCACCTGTCCACTAGTTAGATTTGATAGTTTGATCAAGGCATGCTATGTAAACCATGTATCAGAAGAAAATATAGTACTTGAATCATAGGCACCACTAGTGTATACCCATGGCTATGGGACGAGCTATTAAAAATCAGTGGCCACCTAAGGTAGAATCTATGGCCCCCACTCAGTCTCTCTAGTAGTCCTTGTGAACACAACCATGTACTCATGGGGGATGATATCCAGGACCTTGCCAAACTTTCAAGTGACCTAATCAGGAAGGTACCTCTTGATCATCTGATGCTCCCAACCCTACATGTATTTAGTCTATCAAGCATAGAATAGGTTCTCATGATCATCATACCATGGTAGTGCCTATAACCATGGTCTCAAATAAAACACTTTCATATCATCAATAACCCATCTTCGATATGCGATACTTGTTAGCCCTATGTGGTGGAGCATATTCATGGCTCCATAGCAATATACTATAGGATCATCAACATCAATGTCTACCAAAGTGATAGTCGGTATGAGCACAAAAATGTGCTCCCATGCACAAATGTGGAGAAGTGTGATTCCATCTCCTATACTCCACCCTCGCATGTATACAACCTGATGCATATCATGGTATAGTGATGCTAGAATCATGGGGGCCCAAGAAAATAAAGTCATGTCAGCTACCATTCGTGACCAAGAAATTCCCCAGCCAATTTTGAAACCTCAGCCTCACCTATTTGGCATGAGCACTCCAGAAATCAAAGCTCCAATAATCAAGGTAAACATAGGTGCCTATCCTCTGTAGTCCTAAAATTCTATCTAGGAACTCTCTACCTAGAGGGTATCCACACCAAGCACCACATAGCAGTTGGTCATCCTAACATCCACATTGTAGATAACCTGCTCACCATGAATCAAGACTCACAGGATGTGCCATAAATCCTTCAAAGTGACTATAGCCTCTCTAGTAGGTGGGTGGAAATATGAAGTCTCTTTATGCCACCACTCATTCAAAGCTGACATTATAGCCAAATGTGTTATAATCTTAGGCATATGCACCACAAATCCTAGCTCGATCGCCCTAAGAAAGAAGTTTTCCTAGTTAGAAAATGGTGAATATGTGAAAAAATGATTGGTCTCTACTCCCTCAACTTGACCAAATGAAGAATCTCCTACAAAAATGTAGCATACCACATCAAAATTGCCAAAAAACTTGTAATATTTCAAATTTTATAACCCTAATTGTAAAAAGTGCCACTCTTTGTAAAAGTATGGTGACATTTCAAAAGAACTGCTATACCAAAATAGCAATAGTGATGTTATTTGCAAAAGTGCAATGGTATTTCAAAAGTATTGCTAGACCAAAATATCAATAGAGACACTTCTCGCAAAATCATGGTGGCATTTCAAAAGCACCACTAAACCCTAAAACCTACCATGCCACCATTTGCAAAAGCATGTCGACATTGCAAAATTCACATTGAACTTAACCTACCAATAGTGATGCTATATGCAATAGCGATGCTACTCCAAAAAAGCATAGCTGATCGAAACAAAAGCACCGCTAAAGAGTGATGCTATTGACTAACCTTTTTGACCTAGCATTTAATTCACTAAAGCACAAAACATGAGGAAAGTTTTGATTTGCATACTAGGGGTCCTATGTTTGTTTCTCACTAGTATTCTTGTACCTTGTCTGCAAGGTGTTGGGGAGCTCACAATCAACCATATCGTTAGGTGGTTAAAGTGAAAAAATGGTGGAATCTCTCTAACCTGTGTGTGCAAATGAATTGAAAATGACCCCTCCACCTCTATTTAAGCATAAAAAATAGCCTTTTTTTAGGAGGAAAATGGGATTTTAATCGTTTTTTCATTAATTTTTGAGCTATGGGGCCTATTTTGATGTGTTTTTCACACTTCTAAGCCTATTTTTGCATCTTGGAGCCTAATTTCTATGCCTGAATCAATGTTGAACCTTTGTCATGATCTCGACCCAAAAATTAAAATTTATGCCCAATCTCTTGAAGGGGGTAGGGTACCATCTTAATTCCTTCCACTGGGGCAATAGTGGGGAATTCAAAAAAAGTAAGATTTATTTATTTTTATCTAAGTACTAGTAGTGTAAATCTGAAAAGCATCAGTCTTTGAACTAATGCAATAGGTACCTCACTTCAAAGAGGGGCAAAATGTTGACACTTAAAATTGTCTTGACTAATATTACACATCTAAATCTAAGTACTAACACCATTTTGTCCTAAATTCATCTCTTTTTTGACTATTTAATTGAATAATCCTAGTTATTTAATTAAATACATCATTTTCTCCTATTAATCAAATGATCAATTTTATTTTCCTAATTCATCCCCTTTTATGCTAATTTTCATCTTAATTTAATTAGGTAATGCAATTATATAATTAAATTGCCTATGTCTTCTCATTTAATTAAATAATCATTATTATTTAGCTAAATGTCATTTAACCCCCCTTCATTTAATAAGTTAATTATTTAATGATAATCCTAATTTCCCTCCATCTTGTACAATTAAGTATTTTCTTAAATAATTACTTAATTGGCTATTTTCCCTCACTCTCCCACTTGCAAGGGAATATTCTCCTAGAATATTCCTCCATTTCAATGGGAATATCTTGCAAAAAACTTCCAAACAACTTCCAAATTTTTAGGAAGTGTGCTTCTTTGAATCAATGAGAGCCATTTTACTAAATCCTTAATCCTTGTCAACTTGCATTCTCATCCATTGATGAGAATCTTGGATCCATGTCATCTCCTCTCATGGCTTCTCATCCCTTGATTGATAAAATCAATCTTGACCATTGATTCAATCATTTCTCCTATAAATACTCCTCATTTCTATGAGAAATTGATCCACTTCCATTTTAGCAAAGTTATGTTGCACATTTGCATACTCACTTTCATCCATCTTAAATCCATTTTAGCATTTAGTATCATTTTAGATTAGTTTTCATCAATATTCATCAATGGAGTCTATTTATAAACTTGTTAGAATCTAGGGATTGGGAAAGGGATGACATTCCACATCAATGCAGCACTAATCCCTCAATGGGATGAGGTTTGAAGCATTTAACTAATTTTTTTTATGCATTTCTTCATTGTTTATGTCTAAGTGGCTTCTTTGTTCTATGTTTTCAAGTATTTCATTGGGAGTATAGATTAACTATCAAGATGTTGCTTAGAATCTGTTGGAATTGGCATATTTAGCTTAGGTTATGATTATGCTCACACTATCTAACATAAGAAAGGAGATATTCACTTAGGAAGTCTTTCTAGAATCAAAAATCTCAAAAAAATATAATATCACATCCACTATTAAATTAAGATCCACTTCATCCACCACATAATAGGAAATATTTTATAGAATGACTATACATTTAACATTAAAAAAAATATGCAAGATAAATAAATAATACACAGGTTCATAGACTACCAAAATTCTTCTCTATTAAACTTAAAAATGGGAGAGCTCAAAGACTCACTCTGCTCTTGTACAAAATGTAGGAATACAAAATTATTGAACCTAGGGCCTTCTTATATGAGTCTCATTTAAGAATATATAAGTACATTTAAAATATGAAAGGAAATAGGTCATTACCTCCAAGAGTCACAAAATGAAATTATTTTTTTGTTAAAGGTCCTTTGTCTTGTCCTTCTATATTATAATTTGAATTTTTAATATCCACATTAATGTAATCATAACTAGAGGATCCATAGAAGGATTATTCAATTGTATATAGAACACACAAATAAACAAACATAAAATGATACAATAGCACAAAATATACTCAAGAAAATCCTTAGTGATGTACAACAACCGAGTCTCCAAAAGACTTTTTATTATATGGATTTCACAAACATAATTATAATCAAGCACAATGGCTTATCACAAACTAAAACATAACTTTAGATGCATGAATTATATACTTGTTGCATGGGCTAAAATATAACACCATAGGATACTCACACTATCTACTCACATGATTGTACTCTATATCATACTCCTTGTTTGCTCACTTTATTTCTCAATCATCACTCTCTCACTACTATTCTTTCTTTTTACACCTCTATTCTCCTTAATATTCTTTCCTTCCTTACAAATTATATGTGTGTGTGTGTGTGTGTGTGTGTGTGTGTGTGTGTGTGTTTCCAATTGCATGCATTATCTACATCAACCTCAAGATGGTGTAAAGCTAAAATCACATAAAATATATTACTTACTAAAAACAATTAGCTTACAAATTCTAAAATAAATAATATTCACACAATACAATATAAACCTCTCTAACAACCATTACAACCTTCTCAAATATCCATCTTTTGGTGCAAACCAAAAATAACCTTTCATAAATCAAAATATTTTCAATTGAACATTATTGTTAGCTAAAAAATATTAAATAATTAAATCACATATAACATTTCCATAGAGAACCAATAGAATAGGATTATTTGTAGGATTCTTCATTGTTGGGTTGGGCTAATACTGTTACATCTATATTAGAGAAGAATCTAACCTTCTCCAAGATTTTATCTCATTTTCAATGTTCCACACCTTGAGTTTATTCCCATGATTTAGTAGAATGTAGAAGATGCTCAACAAGAGTGAAATTCCAAGTGTTAACAAGAATAAAAATCAATTCAAATTATACAAATATTGATTACATATAGCTAATTTAGAATAAGTAAGATACCCCATAAAATCTATGTAAAGTGATAACTGATATTTTAAAACTAGTAAAATATGGAACCCAAGACTATCAAAATAATAAAACTTGATAACTATACAAAATGATATAAAAGTAAATTGATATATATATATGTAAAACAATAACCAACAAGATAATAAAATAATCAAAAAAATTATTATACATAATCAAACTATTCTTGAAAATTAATATATCTTGACAACACTATGAAATATTATTGTTGACTAAAGTAATCTACAAAAGCTCATACTCCTTAGTAGACTACAATAATTCCTTAAATCAAAACAATATTACAAATTTTAATCATAGCATGCAACAAATTATTATATCAATGGTGGTATTATCAACTTATTTAGTATGCTCACAATATGAATAAAATAAAATCTATATGTATGCCAAATTCATCAATAGTTTATAATCTATAAAATTCCATATTTATTAGAGTTTTTTCTCATGAATACTAAACAATAGCAAGGGGTCATATGTATACAAATTAAAACTCAGGTTAATCATGCACACCCCTAATAAATTCAATATCAAACCATACACATGAATATTACTATATTAATTATCACAATGTATAAGAATATTGCCTATAAATATCAAATCAATAATTATGACATAATAATTGTGTTGTGGGAAAAAGGGATCTAGGGTCTACATCACACTTTCTCCTATATTACATTGGAAGGAACCAAAATTGATCTCATACACCCATTTGAATACTAACCTCAATGGAAGAGCCTAAATGGTGGATCAAGGTTTTGGCTATTTCTTTGGAGAAATAGGGATTCAATTTTGATTAAGGAATAATTTTATTTTATTATGCAAATGTATGTCAAGGTGAATTGTTAAGCTACATCAAATTGATCCTAATACATAAAATTGTAGAATTGAAAGACATAAAATAACAATATGATAGTAGAGTGTAGAGATAAAGTAACCTAGCATAAGGTTCAAAATTCTTGGACAAAGACCCTACCTCCATTGTCTAAAAAAATTAGATCTCAAGAATCAGTAAACATATCTCAAAAGGTTGTAGTCTGCAGGTTCTTCCTTCTTGTACTAATCTTCATAACCTTGTTTATTGATGATTTATTCCACTTTCCCTAATTTTTTGAAGTATGGAGCTTGAATGCTTGATCCTACAATTAGGTTTTCAATCTTTTCCCATGTCAAATTTAGATCTAATACATTCACACAAGAGAGGAGAGAAAGGGTTGTGTCATATAGGAGATTACTTAAGTCAAACCCCATTTTTGTTTTTCCACCTCAATAATGACTATGATCATGTAAAAAGTCCTTACCCTCAATCGACAATGGAAAAATGATAAAACAAGTGACAAATTGATAAGTGCTACAACTTTCCACTTAGATCTTCTTTCCTTGATGCATTGAAGTTATTGTAATCATTTCATCCAAGGAGAATTGGTCCCTAGATTGGAAGTCCTACAAGTGTTAGTACTCACAAAACAAATGAACACAAAACATGCATAAACTCACACATGAACTTGATGCATTGCAAACATGAATCTTGACTAATAATAAGTGTTGTAATTTAAATTAGTTATTCTACTCGACTACTTCTAAGGATACTCAATTGCTCTAAATATTTTTCTAGGATTCATTAAGATTTCAAATGGTGACAAATACTTGTATTATATGCATTTATTGATTTTTTTAAAATTAATTATCAAAATCCAACAATTGAGATTAGATTTGTAAATATAAAAATATCAACAAAAACATATTTAAAATTGAGCCAAAATAGGTTGGACGATGAGAGTACCCACATTGTTCAAGCCAATTTTGGGGCTTTTGTACCCTTTGATAAGCATTAAATATTATTTCATAATTTTATTCTTATTTCTTGAAAGTAATCACAAAAAGGGAAATTTGAGAGCATAATTAGGTCCAAACATATAGGGGGCATTAAACCTAGTGTGAAATTATTATGGGTGATAATTTATGACGCTACACTATTAAATAACACATCAATAATTATTTAGTACTAACTAAATATCATATCAATACTTATCAAATCAATAATAAGGGAATAGTAATGCTTAGAAAATCCATAAATATATTAAAAATACTAACGAGTAAACATTTTCATAACTTGACAAATGATAATACCGTATCAAATCAATGACTCAAGATAATAACTCGATTTCTATATGAAATGATTGTTAAATAACAATAATTTAACAATATGGTCCCTAAGACTAAATTGGTAGCTACATGATTATTATATTGATAATGAAAATCAATTGAATTCAAGATAATAACTCTATTGATAAATAAGAAAAATGATAATGACAACCTCAAACTTCTCATTCCACAAATAAATGATATTTATTATTTACTACAAGTGATATAATAGATTGTAAATTAGAAAAATAAAATAAGAAGTTTGATGAAATACAATTGTAGGTTTTATACCTCAAGGTGAATAACTTCTTATCCTTATAAATAAATAAAAATTCACTCTTTTCCTTATGCTTTATTTAGTGTCCATACCCAATTGCTAAAATCTTAATTTTATGAAATCTAAGAGATACTAACAAAAAATATATAAATAAATTAATGTAATTGTTGTAATGCAATTCTCACAAGAAATTATAGAAATTCAACATGTTACTAGTTGTAGTGTGGAAAAAAGTATCCCTTTTTCACACATAATTAGGAATTAATATTAAAATGTACTTAATTATGCCTTAATTTATTGTTGTAATATGCATTTTACATATTCACATTAAGTTTAGGGACCTATTAATTAAATGGACTTAATTGTGCATTGTTTTGGTGTTATAGACTATACCTCTTTACACTTATACACTTATTTAGAGATCCTTTAATTAAATGAAGGTTAATTTTCCTTAATTCGCCCCTTTAATTATAATCCAAGCCTAATTAATCACATTTTTTGAAGAGGATGCTGAAATGCACAAGACAATTGAGAGTTTGGGGGGTGAATCAATTATCATGGTCAATCATAAATATCTTAAACAATTATTAGCTCCACATCCACTTTAAATTTTTATTAAGTATGAGCATGAAGTGCAAATAATAGAATGTAATATCAACACAAGAAACACCAGATTTACATGGAAAACCCAATAAGGGAAAAACTATAGTGAGGATTAACTCACAATATAAGAGTAATTGAAAAACCATTTATAAAGAGGCTCGCTGCCAAAGGAGCTCACTACCCAAGATAGGACTCACTGTTCAAATAGGACTCACTGTCTGAATAAGAGGCTCACTGCCTATAGATACAAAAAGATAGAAATAAAAATGTTACACAAAGAACACTATCTTAATGCAACAAAAGATCCACCACAATAACTTGCACACATCCTCAGCCTTGATCAAAAAATTGGAGACACCATCAGCTCACTAATTTCAGGAGTCTAACACATTAAAGTTCTTGCTAACTCAATTCACTTTCACACTATCTTTAGATCTACCTTGCTTCTCACACTTGTGGCTACAATCCTTAACATCTTTCCTTGTATTTATACCATCTTCAACCTTAGAAAATTTCTCCAAGGTTGGCTACACATGCTTCATTTTACAAATTCAAATTAGGTTAGAAACTCAACATTCCCGTGATGGAAGAGAATGAGAGTGGACCAAACCAACACTTAACCAAGACCCAAAATGTAACATCTCGAATCAATCAAAATCTTCCTTAATTGATATTTATCCTTTGCATGACATGTAAAAACTAGGTCAACCAAACCTAATGAAAACACCAATGAACTTTGAAGTACATGCTTCCGCAACAAGAAGATAACATGCGGACCACAAACCATGCTTCACCATACAATATAGCACATCTTAGATTGCTTTAGATTCATCCACAGCTACTACAACAACCTTAATACTTAGAACACTTTCCATCAGTCCATTTGGACTATACGAACACACATAGTAACTCTAAAACTAGTCTTCTGGAGTACCAAACCACAAACACCTTTGATAAAACATAGATAACACCATTACAAGCCTTCTTCCAGATCTGTAAGACCTTAAACAAACTAGTGGAGGAATACAAAGCAGATACATTTCTCTTAGTCCACAAACAACCAACTCTATTAGACCAGTTCCAATTATCTATTCTTCCAGATGATTTTTGTGTACACATTTTGGAGTCTTAGGAGCAATTTCCAAAGCTTCTTCTTCAATTTTTTCTCCCCCTTCCTTATCCTTCTCTTTCTCTTTTCCACAGATAGGTTCATCTAGTTCAACTTCACTTATTTCAACTGATTTGTGCATATCTTCATCAACTTTTACATTTGCACTTTCAACAATCTTTCTCAATCTTTTATTGAAGCATCTATAAACTTTGCTATTGGTTGAATATCCAAGGAAAATACCTTCATCGCATCTAGAATTAAACTTTCCTAGGTTCTCATCACCTCTTTTAATATAAATTTTCTTCCAAACACCTTAAAGTACTTAACAGTAGGAATTTATCCATGTCACAATTCACAATGAGTCTGTGTTGTTACCTTTGATTTGAACTCTATTAAGAATACAAACATTAGTGTGAATTTCTTCTCTCCAGTATACTTCACATATATTTTCGTATTTCATCATAGTGAACTGTAAATTTTTGGGTTGTAGAGTGTTATGACTCTCTTGCTCAATAGGGTTTTTCACCTAAAGGAGAGAGATAGACCTAATGCAAAATATAGGTGGTTCACTCAAAGTAATGAAAGTATAATGAAAATATGCCTAAATTCAATGATCTAAATGAAACAAATTGATAAAATGGATTGATTATTTATGCAAAACCTAAGAAATGTGAAGTGTTTGGTATTGTTTGCAAAAGACTTAAAAAGATGAATAAAAATGCAAGTAGAACAAAACAAAAAACTACAAGAATGAATGTGTGCACCTATAGACCTGATGGAGACTAGAAAATACTTTGAAAAACTAGAAATGTTACATTTTTGACTAATTGGGACTCATTCGCCAACCTAGGCGAATTAGTCCTAGACCAGGGTTTTTTCCCAGAATCCTATTTCTGCCAAAAGGGTGTCAAAATCTATACTTTTCTATAACAAACACCTCCAGTGGGACTCATTCACCATAAATGGTGAATCAATCCTTTTTATGTTTTCTAAAAGTTCAAGTTTCAAATCTACACATTGTCACCTGCACAACACTTCTTGACAGAAACCCAAAACTGGATCTCTGAAAGCACCTGCAAAAAAGTTTGAAATTCATTTTCTAATGGGTGGTTTTCCTTGGTAAAACCCCTAATTGGTAATTAAACCTTGAATGGATAAAATCTACATAAAACCCTAGCCATAAGTGTGTCTAAGACTAGGAAAATCAAAAATAAGAAAAAACTCTATTCTAATGTGCTAGCATAAGATTGTTTAAAGGAACTTAAATGATGCAAGACTTCAATATAAGAAACCCTACAACATTTTAAGTGAATTTAGATGACATGCAAACCTTAAATCTGAAGATTGAGTGAAAATGGAAGATGGAATCACTTTGAAAACAAGTCTTTAGGCTTGATTACATGGTTAGCTGCATCTCCTCAACCTAGATTTCTCCATGATTCTCCATAGGTATCCATGATCAACACCTTGCAATGAAAGTTCTTGAATGAGAAGTGAGGTTGAAGACTTGTAAAAACCCTCTCTTGTTGTCTAAAAGCTTCAACTTTGCTGTAAAAATTATAATGAAACTTCTTGTGGAAGATTCTCAACACTTGACTCTTGAATTTTTCTTGTAAAAAGGACTAAAGATTATGAAAAACAACTTAAATATGTGTATTTATAGGCACCAATTCCTACTTTCCCACTATTTATATCTAAGAGGCCGACAAGCACTAAAAATTTGAATTAAGTTAGTGAAATTCCCACTCAAAATTGAAATTTTCCCCAAAAGGGACTCATTTGCAACCCTTGGTGAATGGGTCCCACCAGAGGGGACTCATTTTCCCAAGGTGGTGAATGGGTCTGACTTGTGGTTTTTGGAGGTGGGCTTTTGAGATATGAATGAATTAAGTATTATTTGTCAGGATTTGTGTGATTTTTAAGTGAAATTGGCCTCTAGATAAAAAATAATTAGTCTTAGGGGACTATAAATGTTGTTTTGAAGAATGATTAATGCAAGGGTACTCAAAAGTAGGTCCAAATTAAGCATGAAATTGTCTCTTTTTCCAAGAGCATCCAATTTTCTATGCCACACATAGTCCTTGCGGCCTCTTGAATAGTTTGGTTCTTCCTCTCAGCAACTCCATTCTGCTAAGGAGTTCTAGAAGCAGAAAGATGCCTCTTTATACCATGCTCTTCAAAAAAAATATTAATCTCATTGGAGGTGAATTCTCCAACTCTGTCAAAGCATAAAAATTTGATCTTTAGATTCACTCCATTCTCTACCATATCTTTGAACACCGTGAATCTATCAAAAGCTTGAGATTTCTCCCTAAGAAAAGTAACCCATGTCATTCTAGAATAATCATCAATTAGAAGCATAAAATACCTATCACCATTAAGACTTCCTATTCTTGTGGAACCAAAGAGGTCTTTATCAATCAATTCCAGTATTCCAATAGTTGATTGTTCTTTTCCTTTAAAGCTACATCTTGTTTGTTTTCCCAACTGACAACTTCTGCAAACATTATTGGTAGGCTTTGTGATTTTAGGAAAATCCCTGACAGCTTCTCTTGAACTAATCTTGATCAGGTTGTCAAAGTTTGCATGTCCCATCCTTTGGTTCCATAGCCAACTTTCATTAACTTGAGACACAAAACACTGACCATCAGCACCATTAAGTTGATAAATGTTTCCATATGTTCTTCTACCTAAACCTACCATAGTTTCTGACCCTTTTTTGATCTCACAATTATTATCCTAAAACACAAGCTTAAGTCCTTTGCTACAAATTTTTCTAACACTCAAGTGATTATGCTTTAATCCGTTAACATAATATACATCATCAATATTGTGTTTTCCATCAAAATTAATTATTTTTTTTCCAACAATATTTGTACCAAAATCATCTCCAAACATGATTAATCCTCCATCATACTTTTCAAGTTTAGTGAGCTTACTTTTTTCTCTAGTAATGTGATTTGAGCAACCACTATCAATTGCCCAATAGTCTTCATCTTGTCTAGCATGAAAGGAAATAACCAAAGTACCTTTCATCTCTTCCTTCTTGTTTTCCGGACCACATTCCCTTGCACATCTTTCATGGCTAGTAGACACTAATTTATTCTCTAAGGCTAGAAACACGCATTCATCATTATCACCCTCAATAGAAGATTCATCATCAAAAATTCAAGCATCTTCTCTAACATAATACAATTTCTTGAACTTTTTGTCCTTTTTGTCTTTATTTTCTTTTCTCTTCTTGTGTATAGCTCTATTTGGAAATCTTGAAGCATAGTGACCAATATTTCCACAATTAAAACATTTAAAAGGAAACATACCTTTGTACTTTTCGATACCTTTCTTCAACTTCCTTGTAAAATTTTCTTCCAACTCTAAACTATCACCATCCAGATCATCTTCTATCTTAGATACTTTGAAGGTTGTTTCTATTTTCTCATTTTCTTTTCCAAATTTACTCATTTCAAATGTGGTCAAGGTTCCAAATAGTTGTTATTTACTGATTTTTTTATCATACACTTCCTCAATGGCTAAGACCTTATCATTGTAACTCTCTGGTAGGGTAATTAGAATCTTTTCCATTACATCTTCATATGTTAGAGTACCACCTTAATTTTTGACTTCATTTATTGCAATATCAACCCTCTAAAAGTAGCTTTCATAGTCATCACCTTCTTCCATTTTCAAGTTGTCATATCTATGCTTGGCTATTAACTTCTTTGACAATTTGACTCTATCATTTCCTTCATAGATACCTTTCAACTTTTCCCAAACTTCATAAGCAGTGCCCAATGAAATAACTTTTGTCAACTTAGTTAAGTAGATAAAGAACTATAGATTGTATACCTTGATTTTTCATTTTCTTCATAGGCAGAAATCTCATTTGTAGAAGGACCACTTTCTAGATCAACATATTTTGTCTCAATAGCTTTCCAAGTCTTGTAACCAAGAGAGATTAGATAACCTCTCATCTACACTTTCTAGAAATTGTAGTCAAAACCATCAAACACAGGGATTGTCAATTTGTGCACCATCGGATCTACCTCAAGCAGTTGAGCTCTTCTCTGAGGAACCAAAGCTCTGATACCAATTTTTGAAATGCAAAAGACAACTGAGGGGTGGGTTAATCAGTTGTCACCAATCATACAAATATCAAATAATTATTAGCTCCACATCCACTTTAATCTGTTACTAAGTATTAGCATGAAGTGTAAATAACAAAAAACCAACACAAGGAACACCAGATTTACGTGGAAAACCTAATAAGGGAAAAACCATGGTGATGATTAACTCACAATATAAGAGTATTTGCAAAACCATTTGCAAAGAGGCTCACTGCCAAAGGGGCTTATTGCCCAATATAGGACTCATTGTCTAGATAGGACTCATTTTCCGAATAAGAGGCTCACTACCTATAGATATAGAAAGATAGAAATAAGAATGTTACACAGAGAACACTATCTCAATACAACAAAAGATCCACCACAACAACTTGTACACATCTGCAACCTTGATCAAAAAATTGTAGACACCATTGGCTCACTACTTTCAAAATTCTAACAAATTGAAGTTCTCACTGCCTCAGTTCAATTTCACACTATCTTCACATATACCTTGCTTCTCACACTTTTGGATATAATCCTTAACATCTTTCCTTGTAAGTATACCATCTTCAACCTTAGAAACTTTCTCCAAGGTCAACTAAACACACTTCATTTTACAAATTCAAATTAGGTTGACAACTCAATATTCCTATGGTGGACGAGAATGAGAGTGAACCAGACCAACACTTAACCAAGACCCAAAAAAACATCTTGAATCAATCACACGCTTCCTTAATTGATACTTATCATTCACATGACTTGTAAACACTAGGTCATCCAAACCTAATGAAAACACCAATGAACTTTGAAGTACATGCTTCCACAACAAAAAGATAACATGTGGACCAAAAAAAATGCTTCACCATACACTAGAACACATCTTAGATGCCTTCAGATTCATCTGTAGCTACTGCAAAAACCTTCATACTTAGAACACTTTCCATCAGTCCATCTAGACTATACAGACACACACAGTAACTTTGAAACTAGTCTTTCGGAGTACCAAAACATGAAAACCTTTGATAGAACACATATAACACCATTACAAGCCTTCTTCTAGATCTACAATACCTAAAACAAATCAGCAAAGGACTGTGGGGAACATACATTTATCCTATTCAATAGATAAACAACTCTGTCAGACCAGTTCACAAACCAGTGAACTCCACTTTCACTCTTCATCAGTCCATAAGCTATAATCCAAGATATATCACCCAAGGATTCCACTAAACAACACTTTAGATCCACACAAGTATAGGATCAACACAAAGAAATGTGGAGCACATACTGGAGCACATTTTGAACACACACACAATTCTTTCTTCACTATTTATTAATTTTCTCAAAAGCACTTGGTAACTCATCATATCAACACACCTACAACACCATAAAGATAGCTCCATGTACTCACAACATCTCAACAATATCTCAACTATACATGCACCACCTACAATAACTTGATTCCTTTCTCTGCAACAACCTATACTGTGTTGAGTTTAGTGACAACATTAATGACAACACCACCATACTTATTCATAGAGGAAACACAAAATTCATGAATGCCTTAACATAACACTTATCATTGAGCAATGTGTATCCTAGGTAATTGACCTAGGACCCATTTTATGGATGAATGGGTCCTCACTTAGACTTAAGACCCTAATTTAAATTATGTTTTTTGTGGTATTTTAACAATTTCAAATCTATATTTACATGTCATCTTGTGTTATTTAAATTTTGGGAAATTAATGTTACATAACTATAAATATAAGTTCATTTAACTAAGTTTCATCTTAAAAATATACAAATTTCAAGATAGGTAATTTTTATGAGTTCAAGAGCAATTCAAGGAATTCAAGATAAAATTTAGTGAAGAATTATTGCAGCAATCAAGATCCAATTTTCATGTCAAATTCTTCATGCATCATGCATTTTATTGGAACTAATATGTTGATGTAGTGTTTCATAATCCATTAAAGAATTTAAGGCATTGTCTCAAATCAAATCCATTGAAGCCATTTCATGCAAGTCGTAGATCTGCATTCCAAGTTTCATTCAAGGATTTGGTGAGTAGTGGCATTGAGTTGTTCATTCATCATAATTTTCATGCTATTTCATTTCATTTCATTTCATGGTTTAATTACCAAAATGTGGTTTGACCAAAGTAAACCCCCATTCACCAAAAACAAAACATTTTCCTCTCTTGATTTATGTTTGCAGATTTAGGTGGAAGAAATCTTGGAGATCTCTTGAAGATAAAAATTGGAGAACTTGTCAAAGTTGCAAAACATTTTCATCACACAAAAAATAAATTACAAAATTTATTTCTAGAGTTCCAAACTTGAAAATTGGGAAAATTGAGAGATTCAAATCTGTAGCCAAGGCTCAAGAAAGTTACAAAGAAACCCTAAGCCAGGACCCATTTTCCCTTGGGCGAGTGAGTCTTATATCAGCTTCAGCACAACTCTTTTGGTGATTGGTTGTAATGATAGAAAATGTATACCCTTACATTTTCACATTTGTTTGGGCCATCATTGTTAAATTAAGCTTAATGATGCCTTGATTTTGTGTTGTAATGTGTTTAACACATTTACATTAGGACTTGGGCCCTTGTGAACTAAATTGACTTAAATTTTACCCTATTTAATGTGTTGTAAAGTGTTGTACCACACTTTCACACTAATCTAGGGTTTTCTTTAAATAATTGGGCTTCTTCATGCTTTAATTGGCCTTATTTTGCATCCACAAGCCTTGATTAATGCATCTTTTTGAGGATAATCTCGATATAAACTAACATCCAATCATAATTCAAGTGTTTTGGATTGTATGGCCAAGATTGAGTGATCTAATACTCATACGCCACCTTGGGTATATGAGTCCCACCTAGGTTTCGTGGCCCTAATCCTGATTTCACTTGAATCTAACCATTCTTGAAAAATGTGTCCCATAGCCTAGCCTAATGGGACTCATACACCACTTTTGGCATATGAGTTGTATGTAATCCAAAATCAAATTTAATTCAAATTCTTGGTGGTATTTTATCTTCCTAGATATGATGTTGGTTTGTAGTGTTGTAATTTTGAGAAATTTGGAATAAACAAGTATAAATGCAAGGTTATTTCACTCATTTTTATATAACAAGATAATACTATCATGAGAGCATTCCTAATAACAAATTGGAGTCTACAAGAGCATTCAAGATCCTTCAAGAGCTGATTATCAAGTTTTTTAGAGAATTATTCAAGCATCAAGCATCATGTCATGTATCATGTTTGTTTTTGAGCTAACATTTGTGATGTAGGGTTTTCATGATTCAAGCAAGAATTCAAAGACCAAGTATCTCATATCAAGACCAAGAGTCAAGATACACAGCCATTGGAGCCATTTCATACATGTTTGTAGCAATTTATTGCTAGGGTTTGGTGAGTTGAAACATATCATTTTGTTCATTCACCATTCCTTCTTTCCATTTGATTTAATTACAAGGTTTGATTACCAAAATGGGGTTTGACCAAGGAAAACCCCTTTATACTAACAAAACAACATTTTTCCCTCTCTTTAGTGTGTGATTTGCATACCTAGGTTGAAGATATATTGAAGAGCAAGATTAGAAAGAATTTTTCAAGTGTTCAAAGTTGTAAAAGTTGTCACATAATCTACAAGATCATTACAAGACCTCTATAGAGTAGAATTTGGTAATTCAAACCTAGAAACTAGGTATGTCCAGGATCATCATGGAAAAAATAGGCCTTTAAGTGGTGAATAATCTAGAAAAATCAGAGTTAGGCAACTTGACATAAAAATTTAAATAAGTTATCTATATTACTTCAAAAATATGTAAGAATAAAATTTGTAGCAAATTGAATGTAATTTCTAAAATACTAGGTTTATTTTTTTTTAAATCTATTCAGTGAAAATTTGAAATTTCAATGCAGTAGGTACTTAAATTTCAAGGAAAAAATAGTAGGTGTATAATAAATACCTAGCTTCTAATGAATGATAATATTTTTTATAATATTTTAGATATAAATGAGAGGACTCATGTCTCGATGTGACACATTTTTTTGTATTTTTTTCAAAGTAAATAATTAATTATGATTTTTTTATTTCAACTTTAAAAAAATATAAAAAACTCATATGTCTGACCACCTTAACTTGGTCAAAACTTCATGAAATTCATTTTTTTTAATCCTATAGTAGGCCAAGCATAGAATGTGACACATGTTTTGGATTCAAAAAAAGTGATACTGTTTGAAAGCTATAGATGTTTTCCAATCGACCTATCAATAATCCAGGACTGATCATAATTTCAAATAGAAAATGAATAATAATTATTTATTAAATTCAAAAGTAAAGCATAATTTTATATTTGGTGAAATCATAATCCTTTAAAAACCCTTTTGTTTCATCAATTTTGGGTAAAAAGTCATCGACCACATACCCTACACTTCCCATCATATACATACTTTTGGTCCAATATGATCCTTTTGTACAACTAGGATGGGAAGGCAGGAGCAAAGATTCAAGAGTAAATTCGGTCTGGTTCTACGAAAGTTAAACTAGACTGATATGCCACTTCTGGTGTATGATTAATACAATACTGATTCGAGTTTTAGGTTTCGAACCTTATCTTTGCGGATCTTGTTTCCTACACAGAAACCTAATCACGAGAATAAATCTGAGACTAGCATATGAGTCCCAACAAACATTAATTTCAGAATTTTTAGCATTTCAGATCTCCATTCAAGCTTCAACAAGTTTCCAAGTGCCCCTATGTACTTTTTTAGCTTTTTTTTTTGTTTTACAATCATTTTTAGGTATTTTATTCAAGTCTTACATATCATTAACTTTCATTATTAGATCTTACATATTGCTAGTATTTCCAAGCCCTAGCTTGGTGGTGAACCCCTCTTTAGTTCTTAATCATACCCTAGGATACCCTATTGTAAGATCTCTTTCCCCATTTCTACATTTGGAATGAGATCTCTAGGGTTTCCTTGAGTGAAACTTGAGGGAAATAGGTTTAGGCCCTAAAAACCCTTAGCTCGTGCCCTATGGGGGATAAGGTGGCTTTTTTCCATCATTTCACTGGTAAACATCATCTTACCTCTCTTTAATCTATATTATGGTTTCTAGTTCCATCAATTTTGAGTTTAATCTTCAAGATCCAAGTTGTAGATTTCATTTTGGGTTTGATTTACTATTTTTAGTCTTTCTCCCCAAAGTGTTGTTTAATCAAGACCCATGTCCTTGCGAAAAAAGGAAATCAGTAGTGTAGTGTAGAAAAATGTCATCCTTTACATTTTCACACTTATTTGGGCCCTCCTTGCTAAAATTGGGCTTCTTTATGCCTTATTTGGTCCTATTTTACATCCACAAGCCTTAATTAATGCATCTTTTTTAGGATGATCCTGACATATATCAAGTGACCAATCATAATTCAGTTATTTTGGATTGTATAGCCTAGATTTAGTGATATGGGAATCATACACCACCTTGGGCATATGGGTTCCACCTAGGTTTTGGGGCTTAGATATGAATTTAACATAAAATTAAACCTTTCTTGAAAAATGTGAACCAAGCTTAGCCTAATGGGACTCATATGCCACAACTAGAAAATGAGTTCCACTTAGCTTAGAACTAATTAAAATTTAAATTCTTGGCAGGATTTTATTCTCTTAGATCTGATGTTGGCTTGTAGTATTGTAATTTCTAGAAATTTGGCATAAACAAGTATCAATACAAGGATACTTCACTCATTTTTCTCCTAGCATGTTGAAAGAGTGTTCCTAAGGAAAATTTATGATTACAAGAACATTCAAGAGTTTACAAGAGCATTCAAGAGCATTCAAGAGCTGATTATCAACTGTTTTGAAGCATTATTCACAATTCAAGCATCATGTCAAAGTCGTCCTGCATCATGTTTTTTTTTATCTAGCATTTGTGATGTAGGTATCTTATGATTGAAGCAAGCATTTAAGTCAAGATACATAACATTCAATCAAGAGTCAAGATATACATTCATGCTAGCCATCACATACAAGTTTGTGGCCTTTGTTACAAAGGTTTGGTGAGTTGCAACATTACATATTTGTTCATTCATCATTCCTTCATTCTATTTGATTTCATTTCAAGGTTTGATTACCAAAACCAGTTTTGGCCAAGGCAAACCCCTATCCACTAGCAAAACAACATTTTCCCCTCTCTTTGATGTTTGATTGAAGATCTAGGTGGTTTAGGTTGAAGATCCATTGAAGATAAATATTGGAGAAAATTTGTCAAGTTATCAAAGTTGTCCCCTTGTTTGCAAGATTAGGAAAAGTCACTTAAAAAGCAAAGTTAAGTGTTTTAGAACCATATATTTGACAAGAGGGGAGCTACAGTAAATCACTAGAGGATTCGAGAGTTTCAAATAAAGTCTAATACTAGGACTAAATCTCCACTTGTGGTGTATGAGTCCCAGTATACATATTTTTAGGCAATTTTTGTACATTTGGATTCAGTAGTTCCATATTCTAGTTTCGTCCTAAAACCCTAAACTAGGACTAAATCAATCTACTGGCGTATGATTCCCATTGTGCATAAAAATAATCATTTCTAGGATTTTAGATGGTCATTTAAACTTATTTATTTTCTAGGTGCACCTCTATTTCATCTCCAGTTTGATGTTCTAATTTGAGTTCATTTCTAAGTCATTTACTTAAATCTTGCATATCATTTACATTTCTTGTCTTTCCAAGCCCTAGCTTGGTGGTGAACCCATCCATTGTCTTTAATCACACTCCTCAGACACCCTATTGAAGATGTCTTCCCCCCCATTACATCCCTAGATTGAGATCTATAGGGTTTCCTCGAATGAATCTTCTAGGAAATTGGTTGTTCTATGTCCTAAACATACAACAACAATTTTCGATGTTTTAAGTAGATTCAAAATTTGACTTGATTCACCTCAAGGATAGTCATTTCATTGTGTGGATCTCATTTCCTAATGAAATAAGGCATAATAGGTCTATCTATTATCATTTTGGTGAACCCCTCTCTATGTATGAAGAATGTGAATAAGCAATTAAAACCTATACAACACACCAATGAAACATTATATCAAGGAATTCAAATAACAATCAAATTGAAACAAATAATTCCCCAATGGTTTCTCATTGTCCTCTATCTCTAAAGATTCTTTAAGTCATTTTTCTATCAGATTGTTTGTGCACATGATTTTCCAAATGACAACCTGAAGAATGAGAGATGCTGGAAATGCAAGAGATGTTTCCAACATTACATGATTGATAAACTAGTTGTAGATGATATGCAAAGATAATGATGTTTCTATGATGCTACTAATGGAAATGATATGATTAAACTACTGTAATTAAGATGCTTCTAATGAAAATGCCATGATTAAACTACTTGATGCTAAAATGTTAACATTATAATGCTCACTCAAATGAAAATGCTAATGAAAATTCTGCAAAGTGTAATTGCTATAAATGCTCAACTCTCCCTTTTTTTATGTAAGTGATGGCCTATTTTTAGATTTTCCAAGGCATGAGCCTAGGTGGTAGAAATCAATGGTCTAGATTTGATCTGGAGAATGGACAGTTGAAGATGAAGAGGTTAGAGAGGAAAGGGGAGTGTGTTCCCTTCATAAGAACAAACTGCCAAGTGTGAAGAGGAATAAAATGGAGATGAAGGCCAAGTGTCCTAAATTAGTTAGAATTTGTTGAGCATAAATGCCAAAATTAAATATTAGAAATATTTAATTTCTTGAGACAAATGATGAAGTGGAAGATGGGAAGAAGTTAGTAGAAATTTGCTTAAATTCGAATTTTGAATTCAAATTTAATGAGAGGAGGTTAATTAAATAAAAAAACTAATTATTTCTTTTCATTTAATTAAGATAAGAAGAAAATGATTTAGGATAGGAAGAATTAGAGAAAATGAACTATATAAATAATGTTTTTAATTTATTTATAAGTAGAATAATTAAATATTATTAATTAAATAACTTGTATTTAATTAATCCTCTAGACCAAATTTAAGTGTATACATTTTTCCCCTTTTTCAAGTGATGTGTTTGCGACATGTTGCTTCAAAGAAAAATTTGTCGATAGTACTGACAAAAAAAATTCGATATGTCCTAGATGCTAATTTTCAAGTGATGATGTATGTATGCCCCCTCGAGAGATAAATCAGGAAATTTTTGAATGTTTAGGATTTTTTGAAATTTTGAAATTTTTATGATTTTCTCAGGATTTTCAAATTTTGAAGATTTTGAGATGATTTAGCTCTCAATAAAGAATACTAACCCTACCAATTGATTAAATGATGCCCTTTTTTGAAAATAAAAAATGATCCCACTTAAATAACCTCCATTTACCAATTTTAAAAGATAAAAAGGTGAAAAAGACTTCAGTTCATTTGAATTCATTTGCAATTGAGTGATTGAGTTGATTGAGAAATTTAGCAAAATGGTGATCCCATACCACACTCATCGATTCGAGCAAGTTCGACGACACCACCACCCTGCCGTGTATGGACCTCCGATACATACCTCGAGAAACTGCCTTTTGTAATTTGAATTTGTCTTTTCATGCATTTTCATGTTTTCAAAATCTATGATAGCATGTTTTAGCACATTTAGGACCCAATATAGTGCATAGATAGAATGTTTTAGCACATTGATAGATTTAGCGCATTTATGTCACAAAGTGGCACATGTGTTGCCTGTTCTAGCACATTTAGGGTTTTAGCGCATTCATGCTCTATTTTGGCATAGTGATAGAGTTTTGTAGTGCATCCATTGTTCCAATGCATAACTGCTATGTTTTAGCGCATTAACACTAGAAATGATGAAATGTTGATTTTTCTCCTTACTTTTGATGCTTGATGATAACGTCAACCATTGTTTGGGTGATGTTTGATAGGATAGATGATGATTGACCTCATGATGGATGAGAATCAATGATAGGATAGATGATGATTGAACTCATGATGGATGAGAGTCAATGATAAACACTCTATGAGATTTGATCAAACTCTCATTAGAGCTGATTAGATTGATTGAGAGGTTGATTGATAAAATGTTGATTTGCGATATGTCATGATTATAGGAGGATTTAAGAGTTCTTCAGTCTCGGGAGTGCTACCTAAAGACTTGGGATATGATTGCATGTCTGGTGCAGGCAGATTTGGATGTTATTGTGCGATGTTGTTTATCTTCCTTGCTTGATATGCCCCAGTATTGGATAAATATGGGTCTATTGACTGCATTAACTGAGAGATGGCATAGCAACCACAACATGTTCCATTTGGATACTGGTGAGATGATGGTTACCACAGAGGATGTGTACCAGATATTGGAAATTCCCGTGGTTGGAGAATTAGTCATATATGATCACATAGAGCAGGGAGGTATCAAGGTACTAAGGAGGATTTTTTATGATGACAAGACTAGTGGTTACAAGATGTCATGGCAGGATATGGTTGATTCTTATGAGCCATTACCATCTATTCTAGTTGGATTTGTTGGAGGTTTCTTATGTCTTGACCGTAGGTCAAAGGGACTGTCTGTTGGATGGGGTAGGATACTGGAGAGGATGATCACTTAGGGGATCCAATATGCATGGGGTTCCTATATGTTAGCTCATTTATATCATGATCTACATCAGGTGGTGTATCTTGGAGCTGTGATTTTATAAGTTGGAATGACACTACTTCAGATTTGGGCTTGGGAGCATATAGTCATTACGCATCTTGTAGCAGAGAGAGATCGTCTAGATGGCAGGCCATAAGTCTTTAGGTACTCAGGTGGTATTGTCTAGCACAAGCTAGGAAATTTGGAGTAGTGGTGGCCAGTGGTTGATGATTTGGAGATCGTCACATGGCGACTATACTTAGATTGTGAGCAGTGGCCAGAGGATGATCTTAAGATGCCATATGTTTGTACTTCAAGATATTTGATTAGACGGACCCAGTTTGTTATTGAGAGATTCATGCTTATGAGGGTGCTTCGTCAATATGGCCGAGTGTAGGGGATGCCCTAGGGAGTTGTGTTATATGCTCAGAGATAGTAGGATATTCCAGAGTGGGGACCCACCATATCATATGATACAACTTGCAAGGAGTATTTTGGATTGCAGGCACAGGTATGGAATTACTTTCCAGAGATCACAGTTGGTGTGATGACAAATCAATATGCTAAGTATTTCTTCACACATTTTGTACCAAGGATATCCAGTCTTGATGAGCTAGTACTGGCATTTGATGATGATGAGAGAGCACCACAGCATGCACTGAGATGGAGGAGGGAGATGTTGGGGATGGAGGAGATGATGGAGATGGAGGGGATGCATGTGGCAGACAGATACTAGACTTTAGAGTACCCCAAAGGAGGAGATCTGTGGTTCCCCTGGGATAACAATAGATAGGACCATCCCAAGTTTAGATTTGTGTACCTTCCCATCAACAACAGGCATAGATAGATTCCTTACAGTTATAGGTGGAGGGCTTACAGGGACAACTAGCACAAGCACAGGAGCAGATTGCCTCTCTAACAACAGAGAGAGATGCAGCAAGATAGATATGTGAGCATGTAGAGGCCCTATCTGAGAGATTGTAGAGTGTTTGAGAGGACTACTACAAGGGATATGCTTAGAGAGGTTCGATATTCATCCCAAGAGACAAAGTATTATAGATCATTGTATTATCAGGTAATTCTTGTAGAGCGGTGTGACCCTCATTATGCATAGTCTGTTAGTGCTAGGTCAAGTGAGCTTCAGTCACAGACTACGAGCAGGGGTGTGATTGGGCCACCTCCCAAAGATCCATCAGGAAGAGATCTAGGTGTAGGTCCATCTGGTGGTGCAGCAGTAGGTATAGAAAGTCCTACAGTGTCTGGGGGGAGTAGCACAGAGCTTTAGTGTTCACGTCTGATGTACTAAGACTTGATGTATTCACTTATTCAGTTTGGGACTTTATGATTTTCTGCCATTTTGTTGATGTATCTCTCCACATTTTGTGATACCAATGTACACTTGACATTTATTATTTTGAGATTATATGAGATGCAATGGACACTATTGATCCATATGTTGTCTACATGCTTTTATGATGAATGCTTATGATGAATGCATTTGATTTCTGCTCTATATGCTATGTGATGTTCATATGATTATGCCATGGTTGTGTATGGATGCAATAATGAAATGATGATGCATGAATAATGACTCTATATAGATTTTATGGATGATACTTTATGGTATATGAGATGGATTTGATCATGTAGATAAGATATCATGCACTTTATATTTTTTGTATTTTTCTAATACAAATATATGATCTAAATGCATGGATGGATGACTGATGATAATACTTTCTAATGTATGTATGATATGATAATGATTATGCAACTACATGCGAATGATCTTTTTTTGTTTATGTCAAATGTACTCAATCCTTTAATGAGAGAGATAAAATCATTTTGAAATTTTCTAGCCTCAAAAAACCTAAAATGCACATGCAAGAACTAATATGGATGCAATCTATCTTAGTGATGCAAATCTAAATATGCAATGTTGTCATCTTGTCAGCTACTTTGTTATGATTTTTATCATCATTGAGCTTTTGATATGTTGAAAGTCAGTACAAGCACCGATGGTATAATTAAACCATGATGACCTGAGTACAACTTCCATTTATTTTTTGATATTGCAAGGTAATACAAGCATCTAGGCATAAGTGAACCGAGATGACCTAAGTATTTCTTGCGTAAAATAGACAAGAGTTAATCCTTTTCCTATGCAAATCCAAAATGTCATCAATGATACTTTGTGGATCATGTCCCATGAAAAATTTACATAGTAGTAATGATCAACTCATAGAAAACAAACAAAGAAAAATATCATACTCCATCATAGCTTCTCTAGTCCATGACATCCTTGAGTTGCTCCGGAGAAATGATAACAAAAATCAAGATACAAAAGTTGAACATTTATGCTAAATTGATTAAACCATGATTCAGAGGAACATCATCCAGTGAGATTTGTTTTACCGATCTTGTTGTTGATTTGGATGGTTGATTTTCTAACAAACTTGTGATTAATGTTCAAAGTTAAGTTTCATTGTGATCATCATGTTTGCTATGTTGTCTTACTATTGCTTATCTGTTGTTTTAAGCTCAAAGTAGATTGCCCCCAGCGAGTTCAGGATTTTTCCCCTAGTGAGAAACCAACCATTTATTGCCAAATGATTGCCAAGCTAGGGTGAGACACGATCACAATGCCTGGATATGTACCTAAGGTTTTATGATGGATAGGCATAATGATGGCAAAAAGCAGACGACCAACACATGCTCCAATAGATGGAAAATCCGATCTATCACAAATAGTGTCTGTTGTCAGGTTTTCACTACTTGTTTTTATTGTAGTTTTTCTAATTTTCTAATTTTTTTGAGTTTTTTTATTTTTTTGCTTTTTTTGTATTTTTTCTTTTTTACTTTTTCTAGATTTTTTTGCTTTTTTACTTTTTTGGATTTTTCTTTTTTTTTTTAACTTTTTTTTGGATTTTTCTACTTTTTTACTTTGTTTGTATTTTTCTGCTTTTTAAATCGTGCACTGGATGAGTTATGTATAAAAATTCTTGAGATGAATGTTGTTGATATGTTCTTCAAATAGGTCCCCTTTAAGTGTAGATAACTGATATGCTCCAGATCCATTTATTGATACAATGACAAAATGACCTAGCCAATTAGGTTCAAATTTTCCCTTCTTTCCCTGATCTTGTTGATTGCAAGGATTCTCTTTTAGTACCAAGTCACCAACCTAAAATATTCTTGGTCTTACCTTGCAATTATAGCTTCTTGACATTCTTTGTTGATAAGCTTTCAGATGATCAACAGCATGTTGATGTCATTCATATAACAATTCCAACTCTTGTAGCCTAGATATGCAATAATCTTCCTCTGAAATAATTCCTTTCAATGATACCCGAAGTGAAGGTAACTCAACCTTAATGGGTAAGATGGCTTCTGATCCATATACATGAACATATGGTGTGGCTCATGTAGGGGTGCGGATGCTAGTACGGTATGCCCACAAGGCAGGGTTTAGTTGAAAATTCCAAGCACATCCAACATCATTGACAATTTTCTTTAGGATTTTCAAAATGGTCTTATTTGAGGCTTATGCTTGGCCATTCCCTTAAGGGTAATAGGGTATGGAAAATCAATGTTGGATATGAATTTTTTTACAAATTTCTTGTACATCTTGGTTTTTGAAGGGTCCACCATTGTCAGTGATAATGGAGCTAGGGATGCCATACCGACAGACAATGTAGTTCAGGATGAAAGAGGCAATTTGTTTACTAGTGATCATGGTTAATGGGACAACCTCAATCCACTTTGTGAAATACTCAGTGTCTATGATTATGAATTTATGTCCATTAGAGGAAGATGGATAAATATTACCCACAAGATCAAGTCCCCATTGACAGAAAGGCTAGGTCGATGTGAATGGTTGCAGCTCTTGTGGCGGTGCATGTATGAGATTTCCATGGACTTGAGACTTCTTGCACTTCTCAACAAATTGAAAAGATTATTTCTCCATGTTCGAGCAATAATATCCCAAGCATAGGAGTTTCTTAGAGAGAGTAAGACTACTTGAATGAGTACCACAAATACCTTCATGAACTTCTCATATGGAAATTTTAGATTCGTCATGTTCAAGACATCGAAGGAGAGTACCATCAAGACCTTATCGATAAAGTGTATCAGCTATCAAGGTGTATCGAGCTGCTTGATGGATAAATTTGCATTTTTGGTTCTGGGATAGATCAGGTGGAAGGGTATTCTCTCTTATATAGGTTTAAATCTTCCCATAGATGGAAGAATCAACATCAACTAGATGGTACAAGACTTGGGATTCAAGATTGTCATATGTAGGAGTAAACAATTGTTCCACCATGAATTCATAATGATTTTCTTTTTTTGGTATTTGTAAAAGAGAAGCGATGGTTGCCATGGCATCTGCAACTTTGTTGTCTACCCTTGGAATTTGTTCAAACTTGATCTCAACAAAGTATTTCTTGAAGCCATCTACCATTCTCTTTTATGGCATCAACTTGCCATCTTTTGTTTGATAGTCATCATTAACCTGATTGTTGACTAATTGAGAATCTCAATAAACTTGTAGTTCTATGATTTTCTATTGCACTGCTACCTTGATACCAATTATTAGTGCTTCATATTTAGCCATGTTGTTTGTGTAGGGGAACATTAACCTGTAAGATTTTGGGATAGTGTGTCCTTGAGGAGTAACAAATAGGATTCCAGCACTCGATCCATGTTGAGTGTAAGACCCATCAAAGTATAATATCCAATGTTGTATTGTCATTGTGAGGACATCTACATCTGGGAATTTAATGTGTATAGGATGGTCATCTTGCAATGGTGTTTCAACTAATTTATCTGCTATTACTTGGACCTTGATTGCTCTTCTATCCACATATTGAATGTCAAATTCACTCAATATCATCACCCAATTTGCTAATCTTCCTGTTAGAGTGGCTTTGTTGAGTAGATATTTTAATGGATCTATCTTGGCTATTAGTTTGATGGTATGTGTTAACATATAGTGTCACGATTGTTGAGTAGAAAACACCACTGCCAAACAAGCATTTTCAATGAATGTATAGTTAAGTTCATAGCCACTCAGTGTTTTTCTAATGTACTAGATGGCCCTTTCTTTTCCTATAGAGTCTTCTTGTGCTAGCAAAGCTCCCAAAGATACCTCAGTAGTTGTTATGTAGAGTAGCAGTGGTTTTCCCTCTATTGGTGGTACCTATATAGGTGGATTCATCATATATTGTTTCAATTGATTAAAGGCAGCTTCACATCTTTCATCCCATCGAAAAGAAACATTCTTGTGTAAAAAATGAGTAAAAGGATGACTTTTTCCTACCAGTTGCACGATGAATCTTCTGATGGATTGGAATCTTCCTTGTAGAGATCTTGGTTGTCTAATGTTCTTAGGAGGTGGAATTTCCATGATTGCTTTGACTATTGTTGGATCTACTTTGATGCCTTTAGCTGAGACTATGTATCCTAAGAGTTTTGTTGATATTACTCTGAGAATACACTTCTTTGGGTTTAAACACACATTGAACTTTTCCAATCAGTTAAATATTTTATTGAAAATTTTTAGATGTCCTTCCTTGGTGAATGATTTTTCTAGCAGGTCATCCACATAGTCCTCCATGAATGTGTGCATCATGTCATGAAATATTGTTGTCATTGCACGCTCATAGGTGGCTCCTACATTATTTAATTGAAAAGGCATGACATTCCAAAAAAAATGTACCCCATGGGAATGTGAAAGTTGTTTTGTCTTGATCTTCTGGTGCAATTTTGATCTGATTATAGCCTAAAAAACTATCCATGAGTGATAGCATAACATGTCCTACCGTTAAATCCACAATGATGTCTATATTGGGCAAATGAAAGTCATCCTTTGGACAAGCCTTGTTAAGATCCCTAAAATTTTTGCATCTTATGATGTTGTTGTCTGGTTTGGAGACTGGTACAATGTTTGAAATCCATTCTGCATAGTCAATTGGTTGGATGAACCTTGGATCTAATAATTTTTTTAATTCTGCTTTCACTAGTAGGGCAATGTGTGAATGCATTTTTCTCAATTTTTGCTTTACTGGCTTCATCCAGGTGCAATGGATAAACAATGCATTATTAGATCTAGATCTATTCCTAGCATGTCAACATACAACAAAGAAAAAAATATTTGTCTTTGTTCAAAGAATTTGGTGAAATTTGGCTTTTCTTGCTCTATAATTGATGCTGCTAGGTGTATGGTCTTTATTGTTTCTACAGTATCGATGTTTATGGATTGCATAGGCTCAGCTAATACTAAAGATATTTCTTGATAATGCTTACGAAGAGTGTCAAATCTCTCATCCATCAGTGCCTCATAGAGGTTTTCACCATTGGATACACTCTTTCTTTTTACTTTTTCATGATCTAATACTATCATTGCATGGTTTTCACCATTAGATCATTTTTTTGTATTCTTTATTTTGTAGCTAAGAACTTGGCACTCCCTTGGTTTGAAGCTTCATTATGAAATTCATTGATGGAACTTGTTTCTAGATTTTCAGAACAAAGGAAATTGACAATGGCATCATCATCTAAAAAGATAGGGATATCAAGAGGCTCGGTTTATTCCCAATCAATGAGTTTGAGATATATCAAAGGTAATGAATCATCGGATTGGTCAAGATAAAAGGTAGTGAGGGTCATGATGGAAATTTTTTTGAGGTGTTCACTAGCAAAATTAAGGTCTATAATGTTACTCTCCTTTGAATGATCTATCTCGGTCAATGTTTGATC
>VDFB02081428.1:0-22216 GCA_007258455.2 Sequoia sempervirens
CATGAATGTGCATAGATTGCATCAAACGTTGTTTAGGTTTGATCCCTTTGCTTATTTTTTGTTTACAGTAATTTAATTGATTTTGTTCTATGTGTTACTTTGTTCTTATGTTACTAGAAATCAGACTAGAAACCCCAACAACAACTGACATAAACGAGACATATAGAACTATAAAAAATTGTGAAATATAAAACATAATAAAATTGTACAATCCACAATCGTAGTCACCAAAGTTGATCGATGGCCCACGAAAACTCAAACATGAGCGGTTTCCTAAATTTGGCTATAACTCAAAACAAAATGAGGGTTCACGAAAGACGATAGAAAATACACGTATATAACTAAAGTGCAATCCACAAATCTAGTAACCAAAGTTGTTCGATGGCCCACAAAAACTCAAACACGAGCGGTATCCTAAGTGCGGCTATAACTCAACGAAAAATGAAGGTTCCCAAAAGGTAATTAAAAATATGCGTACATAATGCACTATAGTACATTCCACAATCGTAATCACCAAAGTTGATTAATGACCCACAAAAACTCAAACATGAGTGGTTTCCTAAATATATGCTAGTTTCAAAAAATAAAAGTTCACGAAAGGTGATAGAAAAAACGCGTATAGAATGCACAACTATAGTGATCCACAATCGTATTCACCAAAGTTGATTGATGGCCCATGAAAACTCAACATGAGCATTTTCCTAATTGTGGCTATAACTCAACAAACAATAAGGTTCGTGAAAGGCAATTAGAAATATGCGTAGAGAATGCACAACTAAAGTACAATCCACAATCCTAGTCACCAAAATAAATTGATGGCCCACAAAAACTAAAACATGAGCAGTTTCCTAAATGCAGCTATAACTCAAAAAAAAAAAAAGGTTTGCGAAAGGATATAGAAAATACACTTATAGTATGCACAACTATAGTGTAATCCAAAAGCATAGTCACCAAAGTTGATCAATGGTACATGAAAACTAAAACACGAGCAGTTTCCTAAGTATAACTCAACAAAAAATGAATATTTGTGAAAGGCGATAGAAAATATGTGTACAAAATTGACTACAGTGCAATCCACAATAAGAGTCACCAAAGTTGATCGATGACCCACGAAAACTCAAACATGAGCGTTTTTCCTAAATGTTGTTATAAGTCAAGAAAAATGAAGGTTCCTGAAAGCCGATTTAAATATGCATACAGAATGCACAACTATAGTACAATCCACAATTGTAGTCACCACAGTTCATAAATGGCCCACAAAAATTCAAACATGACCAGTTTCCTAAACGCGGCTATAACTCAACAAAGAATGAAGGTTCGCAAAACGTGATTTAAAATATTTATATGGAATGCACAACTATAGTCTAATCCACAAGCTTAGTCACCAAAGTTGATCGATGGCCCACGAAAACTCAAATACAAGCATTTTTTCCTAAATGTGGCTATAACTCAACAAAAAATGAAGGTTCGTGAAAGGTGATTAAAAATATGCATACATAATGCAAAACTATAGTAAAATCCACAAAAACACAACCACAAAAAATGATTAAAAACATGCGTACAAAATGCACAACTACAGTGCAATCCACAATCGTAATCACCAAAGTTGATTGATCATCCACGATAACTTAACAAAAAATGAAGGTTTGTGAAAGTTGATTAAAAGTATGGATATAGAATGCACAAATGCAGTACAATCCACAATCGTAGTCACTAAAGCTGATCGATGCCCCAAAAAGACTCAAACAAGAGTGGCTTCCTAAATGCAGCTATAACTCAAAAAAAAAAAGAATGTTTGTGAAAGGAAATACAAAATATGCGTATAGAATGCACAACTACAGTTTAATGCACAAGCGTAATCACCAAAGTTGATCGATGGCCCACGAAAACTCAAAAATAAATGTTTGTGAAAAGCATTTAAAAATATGTGTACAAAATGAAGAACTATAGTACAATCTACAGTCGTAGTAACCAAAGCTGATCGATGTCCTACGAAAACTCAAACTCGAACGGTTTCCACAATGTTGTCACCAAACTTGATTGATGACCCACAAGAACTTAAACACCATCGTTTTCCTAAGTGCAACTATAACTCATCGAAAATGAAGGTTCGTGAAAGGAAATCGAAATACGCATATAGAATCTAGAACTATAGTGCAATCCACAATTGTATTCACCAGAGTTGATCGATGGCCGAAGAGAACTGAAACACGACCATTTTCCTAAATGCGCCTATAACTCAACAAAAAATGAAGGTTCATGAGAGGGGACTAAAAATATGCTTACAGAATTCAGAACTATAGTACAATCCACAATTGTAGTCACCAAATATGATTGATGGCGCATAAAAACTAAAACAAGAGTGGTTTCCGAAACACAGCTATAACTCAACAAAAAATGAAACTTCCTAAAAGACAATTGAAAAAACACGTATAGAATGCAGAACTACAGTGTAATCCACAAGCGTAGTCACTAAAGTTGATCGATGGCCCACGAAAACTCAAAGTCAAGAGGTTTCCTAAATGCGGCTATAACTCAACATAAAATGAAGGTTTACGGAAGGTGATAGAAAGTACAACTACATAATCCACAATTGTAGTCACCAAAGTTGATTGATGGTCTACGAAAATTCAAACATGAGCTCCTATGTGTAACTATAACTCAATAGTGCAATCCACAATCGTAGTCACCAAAGTTGATCGATGGCCAAGGAAAACTCAAAAAGGAATGGTTTCCTAGGTGCGGCTATAACTCAACGCAAAATGAAGGTTCATGAAAGGCTATAGAAAATATGTGTATAGAATGCACAACTACAGTGCAATCCACAATTGTAGTCACCGAAGTTGATCGATGGCCCATGAATACGCAAACATGAGTGGTTTCCTAAGTGCTGCTATAACTCAACAAAAAAATGAAGGTTCGTGAAAGTAAATAGTAAATACGCATATGAAATGCACAACTATAGTTTAATCAACAATCATAGTCACCAGAGTTGATCGATGGCCCAGGAAAACTCAAACATGAGTGTTTTCCTAAATGTGGCTATAACTCAACAAAAAAGGAAGGTTTCCAAAAGCCTATAGAAAATACACATATGGAATGTACAACTATAGTTTAATCCATAATCGTAATCACCAAAGTTGATCGATGGCCCACAAAAACTCAAACACGAGCGGTTCCCTAAATGAGGCTATACCTCAGCAAAAAGTGAAGGTTCGCGAAAAGTGATAGAAAATACACATATAAAATGGACAACTACAATGCAATCCAAAATAGTATTCACCAAAGTTGATCGATGGCCCATGAAAACGTCAAACACGAGCAGTTTTCTAAGTGCGGCTATATCTCAACGAAAAATGAAAATTTGTGAAAGCCAATAGAAAATACGCGTATAGAATTGACAACTATAGTGTAATCCACTAACATAGTCACCAAAATTGATTGATGGCCCATGAAAACTCAAACATGAGGGGTTTCCTAAGTGTGGCTATAACTCAACAAAAAATGAAGGTTCGTGAAAAGAAATACAAAATACGAATATACAATGCAGAACTACAGTGTAATCCACAATCGTAGTCACCAAAGTTGATGGATGGCCAACAAAAACTCAAACACTAGCGTTTCCTAAACGGGTTTATGAACAAAAATGAAGGCAAACGTCGATAGAAAATAGGCAAGGCATACAAAATGGAAACCCAGTGTAATCCACAATCGTAGTCACCAAAGTTGATCTATGCCCCATGAAAAGTCAAAACCGAGTGGTTTCCTAAATGCGGCTATAACTCAACGAAAAATAAAGGGTTCACGAAAGGCGATAGATAATACGCGTGCAAAATGGACAACTACAATGCAATCCACAATCGTAATCACCAAAGTTGATTAATGGCCCACAAAAACTCAAATACGAACGGTTTCCTAAATACGGCTAGCACTCGACGAAAAATGATGTTTCGTGAAAAGCGATAAAAAATACACTTATAGAATGGATAAATATAGTGCAATGCATAATTGTAGTTATGAAAGTTGATAAATGGGTCATAAAAACTCAAACAAGAGTGGTTTCCTAAGTGTGGCTATAACTCAACAAAAAATGAAGGTTTCTGAAAGGCGATAGAAAATACGAATATACAATGTAATCCACAATCATAGTAACCAAAGTTGATCGATGGACGAAGAAAACTCAAACAGGAGCAGTTTCTTAAATGCAACTATAACTCAACAAAAAAATAAGGTTCGCGAAAAGCGATAGAAAATACACGTATAGAATTCACAATTACAGTGTAATCCACAAGGGTAGTCACCAATGTTGATCGATGGCCCACGAAAACTCAAACTCGAGTGATTTCCTAAATGCGGCTATAACTCAACAAAAAATGAAGGTTCGCGAATGGCAATAGAAAATACACGTAGAGAATGGAGAACTATTATGCAATCCAAAATCGTAGTCACCAAAGTTGATCGATGGGCCACGAAAACTCAAACATGAGCGGTTTCCTAAGTAAAGCTATAACTCAACGAAAACTTAAGATTCGCGAGAAGTGATAGAAAATATGTGTATAGTATGCACAACTACAGTGTAATTCACAATCGCTGTCACCAAGGTTGATCGATGGCCCAAGAAAACTTGAACATGAGTGGTTGTCCATTCTATAAACATATTTTCTATTGCCTTTCGCGAACCTTCATTTTTTGTTGAGTTATAGCCGCATTTAGGAAACCGCTCATGTTTGTGTTTTTGTGGGCTATTGATAAACTTTGCTGACTAAATTTGTGGATTGCACTTTAGTTGTGTATTTTATACACATATTTTCTATTGTCTTTCGTGAACTTTCATTTTTTCTTGAGTTATAGCCGCACTTAGGAAACCGCTCATTTTTGAGATTTCGTGGGCCATTGATCAACTTTGGTGAGTACGATTGTGGATTTCACTATACTTGTCCATTTTGTACACGTATTTTTTATCGCCTTTCACGAACCTTGTTTTTTTGTGGAGTGAAAAATTAGATTTTGAAAAAAAAGACAATCTGGGTCACTTGAGCAAACAAGTACCTATAAAAACCCATATTTTCAATTTTCCCTAACAAAATTGTTTCGTAGATTCTATTGTTGAGGGGTTCTAGCATGTTGCTGAAATATTAGTTTTTCGAAAAAAGAACGATTTGGGTCTACCCAGAACGACATTCTCTACAAAACCCATTTCTCAAAAATTTCATAAAAAGATATAAAATTTTTTTCTTTGTTACCTCTATTGTTTCTAGTTTTCAAAAAAATCTATCTTTTTCAAAAACAATTTATTTTTTCAAAAAATAGACGATATGGGACTCTTTAGATCTTGAGCACCTGGAAAACTAACATTTTTTATTTTCCCAAAAAAAATTGTTTCGTAGATTCTATTTTTGAGGGTTTCTTCAATGTTACTGAAAATTTAGTTTTTCGAGAACAGGATGATCTAGGTCTACTAAAATCAACATTCTCTACAAAACCCATTTCTGAGATTTTTTATAAAAAGATTCCAAAAAATTGCCTCACCTTTACTGCTTATACTTTTAAAAAAAATTATCTTTTCCAAAAACAAATTATTTTTTCAGAAAATGGAGGATCTCGGTCTCTTTAGGGGCACATATAAAACCCATATTTTTTATTTTCCCAAAAAAATAAAAATCGTAGATTCTATTTTTTATGGGTTCTTGCATATTGTTGAAAAATTAGTTTTTGAAAAACAGGACGATCTGGATTTACTCAAAACGACAATCTCTACAAAACCCATTTCTCAGATTTTTAATAAAAAGATTCAAAAAAATTGCCTTTGTTACCTTCATTGCTTCTACTTTTCAAAAAATCCTATCTTTTTGAAAAATAACTTATTTTTTCAAAACCCGCACGATCTGGGTCTCTTGAGCACACAAGTACCTATAATACCCATATTTTTTTTTCCCTTAAAAAATGTTTTGTAGATTCTATTTTTGAGGGGTTCTTGCATGTTGGTGAAATATTAGTTTTTCAAAGAAAGGATGATCTCGGTGTACTCAGAATGATATTCTCTACATACCCCATTTATCCCATTTTTCATAAAAAGATTCAATTTTTTTGCCTCTGTTAACTCTAGTGCTTCTACTTTTCAAAAAAAAAAAAAAAATTCAGGATAAAAGTTATTTTTTCAAACAACAAACGATCTGGTTCTCTTCAGCACACAAACACCTATAAAAGTCATATTTTTTATTTTTGAAAAAAAATAGTTTCTATTTTTGAGGGGTTCTTGCATGTAGGTGAAATAATAGTTTTTCGAAAACTCAAACTTGAATGGCCCACTAAAACTCAAACATGCGTGGTTTCCTAAATGTCGTTATAACTCAACGAAAAATGAAGGTTCGTGAATGTCAATAGAAAATACATGTATAGAATGCACAACTGTAGTGTAATCCAATATCGTAGTTACCAAAGTTGATTTATGGCCCACGAAAACTCAAACATGAGTTGTTTCCTAAATGCGGCTATAACACAACAAAAAATGAATGTTCACGAAAGGTGATAGAAAATGCATGTATAAAATGCACAACTACAGTGTAATCCACAAGCGTAGTCGCCAAAGTTGATCGATTGCCCACGAAAACTCAAACACGAGCGGTTTGCTAAATGCAGCTATAACTCAACAAAAAATGAAGATTCACGAGAGGTGATAAAAAATTATCATTCATAATGCACAACTACAGTGCAATACACAAGTGTACTCACCAAATTTGATCGATGGCCCACGAAAACTCAAACATGAGTGGTTTCATAAATGAAGCTATAACTCAAAAAAAAATGAATGTTCGCGAAAGGCGTTAGAAAATACGTGTACAAAATTGACAACTATAGTGGAATCCACAATCGTAGTCATGAAAGTTGATGGATGGCCCACGAAAACTCAAACATAAGCGATTTTCTAAATGTGGCTATAACTCAACAAAAAATGAATGTTCACGAAAGGTGAAAGAAAATACATCTACAAAATGGACAACTATAGTGCAATCCACAATTGTAGTCAAGAGTTGATCGATGGCCCATGAAAACTCAAACATGAGCGGTTTCATAAATGCGGCTATAACACAAGAAAAAGATGAATGTTCACGAAAGGCTATAGAAAATACGCATACAAACGGTCAACTATAGTGCAATCAACAATTGCAGTCATCAAAGTTGATTAATGGCCCACAAAAACTAAAACACGTGTGGTTTCATCAATGCGGCTATAATTCAACAACAAATGAATTCTCACGAAAGGTGATAAAAAATATGCGTATAGAATGCACAACTAAAGTGCAATCCACAAGCGTAGTCACCAAAGTTGATAGATGGCCCACGAAAACTCAAACATGAGCTGTTTCCTAAATGCAGTTATAACTCAACAAAAAATGAATGTTCGCGAAAGTTGATAGAAAATATGTGTACATAATGGACAACTACAATGCAATCCACAATTGTAGTCACCAAAGTTGATCGGCGACCCATGAAAACTCAAACAAGAGCGGTTTCCTAAATGCGGGTATCACTAAAATGAAGGTTCACGAAAGGCGATAGAAAATACGCGTATAGAATGCACAACTACAGTGTAATCGACAAGTGTAGTCACCAAAGTTGATCGATGGCCCATGAAAACTCTAACACGAGGGGTTTGCTACTTACAGCTATAACTGAACAAAAAAATTAAGTTCGTAAATGCCGATAGAAAATACCCATACAAAATGAACAACTATAGTGCAATCATCAATCGTAGTCACAAAGTTGATCGATGACCCATGAAAACTAAAACACAAATGGTTTCCTAAGTGCGTCTATAACTCAACGAAAATTGAAGGTTCAGAAAAGGCAATTGAAAATATGCTTATAGAATGCACAACTATAGTGTAAGGGAGAATTGTTGTCACAAAAGTTGATCGATATTCCAATAAAACTCAAACACAAGCATTTTCCTAAATGCGGCTATACTTCAAAAAAAAATTAAGGTTCGCGAAATGCGATAGAAAATTACCGTTGATAATGCACAATTACAGTCCAATCCACAATTGTAGTTACCAAAGTCAAATCATGGTCCACAAAAACTCAAAATTGACTAGTTATCTCAATGCATAGTCAACAAAGATGATCGATGGCCCAAAAAAACTCAAATACATGCGGTTTCCTCAATGCGGCTATAACTCAACAACAAATAAAGGTTTGTGAAAGGCGATAGAAAATTAGCATTGATAATGCAAAACTACAGTGCAATCCACAATCATAGTCACCAAAGTTGATCAATGGCCCACGAAAACTCAAACTCGAGCGGTTTGTTAAATGTGGCTATAACTCAACAAAAAATGAAGGTTCATAGAAGGTGATCGAAAATACGCATGTAGAATGGACAACTATAGTGCAATCCACAATCGTTGTCACCAAACCTGATCGATGGCCCACGAAAGACTCAAACACGAGCATTTTCATAATTGCGGCTATAACTCAAGAAGAAATAAAGGTTCGTGAAAGACAATGAGAAATATGCGTACAAAATGCACAACTACAGTACAATCAATAATTGTAGTCACAAAAGTTTAACGATGGCCCACGAAAACTCAAACTCGAACAATTTCCTAAATATGGCTATAACTCAACAAAAAATGAAGGTTCGCAAAAGCCAATAGAAAATACGCGTAAAAAATGGAAAATTACAGTGCAATCCATACTCGTAGTCACCAAAGTCACAATGGCCCGCAAAAACTCAAAAACGATTGGTTTCCTAAATGCAGCTATAACTCAACAAAAAATGAAGGTTCACGAAAGGCAATAGAAAATAATTTTATATGCCCAACTACAGTGTAATCCACAAGCGTAGTCACCAAATTTGATTGAAGGTTTACAAAAGATGATCGAAAATACATGTATAAAATGCACAACTACAGTGTAATCCACAAGTGTACTCACCAAAGTTAATTGATGGCCTACAAAAACTCAAACACGAACGGTTTCCTAACTACGGCTATAACTCATAAAAAATGAACGTTTACGAAAGGTGATTAAAAATATGCTTACAAACTACACAGCAACAGTACAATGTACAATCATAGTCACCAAAGTTGATCGATGGCCCACAAAAACTCAAAAATGAGCAGTTTCCTAAATGCGGCTATAACTCAACAGAAAATCAAGGTTCACAAAAGGCGATAGAAAGTACGTGTATAGAACACCCGTCTATAGTGTAATCCACCATCGTAGTAACCAAAGTTGATCGATGGCCCACAAAAACTCATCTACGAGCGGTTTCGTAACTGCAGTTATAAGCCCACAAAACATGAAGGTTCACAAAGGCAATAGAAAATACACGTATAGAATGCACAACTACAGTGCAATTGACAATCATAGTCACCAAATTTGATCGATGGCCGACGAAAACTCAAACATAGCGGTTTCCTAAATGCGCCTATAACTCAACGAAAAATCATGGTTCACGAAATGCGATAGAACAAACACATATAGATTAGACAACTATAGTGCAATCGACAATCGTAGTCACTAAATTTGATCGATGGCCCACGAAAACTCAAACTCGAGCGGTTTCCTAAATGCAGCTATAACTCAACAAGAAATGAAGGTTTGTCAAGGGTGATTAAGAATATGCGTACAAAATGGACAACTACAGTGCAATCCACAATCGTAGTCACCCAATTTGATCGATGGCCCAGGAAGCTAAAAAATGAGCGGTTTCTAAATGCGGCTATAAATCAATGAGAAATGAATGTTCACGAAAGGGTATAGAATGAACAACTACGAGTATAGAATGAAAAAATGAATGTTCGCGAAAAGTGATAGAAAATACCATTATAGAATGTACAACTTCAGTGTAATCCACAATCGTAGTCACCGAAGTTGATTGATGGCCAACGAAAACACAAACACGAGCGTATTCCTAAATGTGGCTATATAAAAAAAAAATGAAGGTTCATGAAAGGTGATTGAAAATATGCGTATGTAATGCACAACTACAATTTTGAGGGGTTCTTGCATGTTGTTGAAAAATTAGTTTTTCGAAAAAAAGACGATCTAGGTCTACTCAGAATGACAATCTCTACAAAAACCCATTTCTTAGATTGTTAATAAAAAGATTCAAAAAAATTTCAAAAAAATTTCCTCCACTGCTTCTATTTTTCAAAAAAATCTTTTTTTCAAAAACTATTTTTTTTCAAAAATCATACGATCTGGGTCTCTTGAGCAGACGAGTACCTATAAAATCCATCTTTTCAATTTTCCCAGAAAAAATTGTTTCGTACATTATATTTTTGAGGGGTTCTTGCATTTTGATGAAATATTAGGTTTTTGAAAAAGAACGATCTGGGTGTACTCAGAAATAAATTCTCTATAGAACCCATTTATCGCATTTTTCATAAAAAGATTGAAATTTTTTGCCTCTGTTACATCTACTACTTCTACTTTTCAAAAACAACTTATTTTTTCAGAAAACGGAAGATCTAGGTCTCTTTAGCTCTCGAGCACCTATAAAACCCATATTTTCAATTTTCCCAAAAAAAATTGTTTCATAGATTCTATTTTTTAGGGGTTCTTTCGTGTTTAATAATTATTTTTTCAAAAAGAGGATGATCTAGGTATACTCATATGACATTCTCTACAAAACCCATTTCTCAGATTTTTCATTAAAAGACTAAAAAAATTTCCCTCTGTTACCTCCATTGCTTCTACTTTTCAAAAAAATCTATCTTTTTCAAAGACAACTTATTTTTTCAAAAACCTGACGACCTGTATGTGTTGAGCACACGAGTACCTATAAAACTCATATTTTCGATTTTCCCAAAAAAAATTGTTTTGTAGATTCTATTTGTGAGGGGTTTTGGCATGTTGGTGAAATATTAGTTTTTCGAAAAAAGGACGATCTTGGTCTACTCAAAATGACAGTCTCTACAAAACCCATTTATCCCATTTTTCATAAAAAGATTAAAAAAATTTGCGTCTCTTACCTCTACTGCTTCTATTTTTCAAAAAAAAAAATTCAAAAAGAACTTATTTTCTCAAAAAATGGATGATCCGTGTCTCATTAGAACACAAGCGGTTTCCAAAATGCGGCTATAACTCAACAAAAAATGAAGGTTCGTTAAAGGTAAAAGAAAGTACACATACATAATGGACAACTACACTGCAATCCACAATCGTAGTCACCATAGTTGAACAATGGCCCACGAAATCTCAAAGTCGAGTAGTTTCCTAAATGCGCCTATAACTCAACAAAAAATGAAGGCTCACAAAAAGCGATAGAAAATACACGTACAAAATGGACAAGTACAGTGCAATCCACAATTGTAGTCACAAAAGCTGATTGATGGCCCACGAAAACCCAAACATGAGTGGTTCCTAAGTGCAGTTATAACTCAACAAAAAATGAACGTTCGTGAAAGTCGATAGAAAATACAGGTATAGAATATACAACAAAGTAGATCGATGGCCTACGAAAATTCAAACACGAGCGTTTTCCTAAATGTGGCTATAACTCAACTAAAAATGAAGGTTTACGAATTCGATAGAAAATCAGAGTTCATAATGATGAAATACAATGCAATCCACAATCGTAGTCACCAAAGTTCATCGATGGTCCACGAAAACTCAAACACGAGCGGTTTCTTAAATGCGGCTATAACTGAAAGAAAAAAAAAGGTTTTCGAAAGGCGATAGAATATATATGTACATAATACACAACTACAGTTCCATCCATAATCGTAGTCACCAAAGTTCATCGATGGCCCACGAAAACTCAAACACGAGCGGTTTCTTAAATGCGGCTATAACTGAAAGAAAAAAAAAAGGTTTTCGAAAGGCGATAGAATATATATGTACATAATACACAACTACAGTTCGATCCACAATCATAGTCACGAACGTTGATCGATGGCCCACGAAAACTCAAATACGAGTGGTTTCCTAAGTGCGGCTATAACTCAAAAAAAAATGAAGGTTCGTGAAAGGCGATAGAAAAAACGTGTACAAAATAGACAACAAAGATGTAATCCACAATTGTAGTCACCAAAGTCTACTGATGGGCCATGAAAACTCAAATATGAGCGGTTTCCTAAATATGATTATAACTTAACGATAAATGAGGGTTCGCGAAACGTGATAAAAAATACGTGTAATCCACAATCGTAATCAGGAAAGTTGATCAAAGTTGATTGATGGCCTATGAAAACTCAAACACGAGCATTTTCCTAAATGTGAGTACAACTAAAGAAAAAATGAAAAACTGTGCGTACATAATGTAAAACTACAATAAAATCCACAATCGCAGTTACCAAAGTTGATTGATGGTCAACAAAAACTCAAACATGACCAGTTTCCTAAATGCAGCTATAACTCATCAAAAAATGAAGGTTCTTCAAAGGTGATAGAAAATATGCACATAGAATGCACAACTACAATGTAATCCACTAGCGTAGTCACCAAAGTTGAATGATGGCCCACAAAAACTCAAACGTGAGCGATTTCCTTAATACAGCTATAAATCAACAAAAAATAAAGGTTCACAAAAGGCGATAGAAAATTATATTTCATAATGCACAAGTACAGTGCAATCCACAATCGTAGTCACGAAAGTTGATCAATGGCCCACAAAAACTCAAACAAGAGCAGTTTCCTAATTGCGGCTATAACTCAACAAAAAATTAAACTTCGCGAAAGGGGATAGAAAATACGCCTCTACAATTTACAACAGTGCAATGAAAATCCTAGTCAACAAAGTTGATTGACGGCCCTCAAAAACTCAAACACGAGGGGTTTCCTAAATGCGGCTATAACTCAACAAAAAATGAAGGTTCGTGAATGGCAATTAAGAATATGCATACAGAATATACAACTATAGTACAATCCACTATCATTGTCACCAAAGTTGATTGATGTCCCACAAAAACTCAAACATGAGCAGTTTCCTAAATGCAACTATAACTCAACTAAAAATGAAGGTTCTCAAAAGGCGATAGAATATACACGTATAGAGTGCACAATACAATGTAATCCAAAAGCGTAGTCACCAAAGTTGATCGATGGCCCACGAAAACTCAAACACGAGTGGTTTCTTAAATACGGCTATAACTCAATGAAAAAAGAAGATTTGTGAAAGTGATAGAAAATACACGTATAGAATGGACAAAGATAGCACCATCCACAATCATAGTCTCCAAAGTTGATCAATGACTACGATTGTGGATTCACTGTAGTTGTGCATTCTATATGCATATTTTGTATCGCTTTTCGCGAACCTTCAATTTTTATTGAGCTATACCCACATTTAGAAAATCGCTTGTATTTGAGTTTTTGTGGGCAATTGATCAACTTTGGTGACTATGATTGTGGATTCTACTGTAGTTGTGCATTCTTTACGCATATTTTTAATCACCTTTCACGAACATTTATTTTTTATTGACTTATAGCCACATTTAGGAAAACCCTCGTGTTTGAGATTTCATGGGCCATCGATCAACTTTTGTGACTATGATTGTGGATTACACTACAGTTGTGCATTTTATACACATATTTTCTATCGCCTTTTCTGAACCTTAATTTTTTTTTGAGTTATAGCTGCAAATAGGAAACTACTCTTATTTGAAATAAAAATATTCAAAAAAATTGTCTCTATCTTTTTCAAAAATCAGACGATCTAGGTCTTTTTAGCACACGGGCACCTATAAAACCCATATTTTTTATTTTCCCCAAAAAAAAATTTGTAGATTCTATATTTGATGGATTCTTGCATGTTGGTGACAAATTAGTTTTTTGAAAAAAGGATGATCTTGGTCTTCTCAAAATGACATTTTCTAAAAAACCCATTTGTCAGATTTTTCATAAAAAGATTCAAAAAATTTACCTCTGTTACCTCTACTACTAATTTTCAAAAAAACTATCTTTTTCAAAAACAACTTATTTTTTCAAAAAACAGAAAATTTGGGTCTCTTTAGCTCTCAAGCACCTATAAAACCCATATTTTCAATTTTCCCTAAAAAAATTGATTCGTAGATTCTATTTTTGATGGGTTCTTGCATGTTGGTGAAAAATTAGTTTTTCCAAAAAAAGACAATTTGTGTTTACTCAAAATGACATTCTCTACAAAACCCATTTATTAGGTTTTTCATAAAAAGTTTCAAAAAATTTACCTCTGTTACCTTTACTGCTTCGACTCTTCAAAAAGCTCTATCTTTTTTAAGAATAACTCATTTTTTAATAAATTGGACAATCTAGTTCCCTTTAAGCACAGGAGCACCTATAAAAACCATATTTCAATTTTCCAAAAAAAAATTCTTTCGTAGATTCTATTTTTTATGAGTTCTTGCATGTTGTTTAAAAATTAGTTTTTCGAAAAGAGGCTGATCTGGGTTTATTCAGAACGATAGTCTCTACAAAACCCATTTATCGCATTTTTCCTAAAAAAGATTAAAAAATTTCACATCGTTACCTATATTGCTTCTACTTTTCAAAAAAAAAAATTCAAGAAGAACTTTTTCTCAAAAAAAGGATGATCCGTGTCTCATTAGAACATGAGCGGATTCCAAAATGCGGCTATAACTCAACAAAAAATGAAGGTTCACTACAGGTGATAGAAACTACGCATACATAATGGAAAACTATAGTGCAATCCACAATCGTAGTCACCAAAGTTGATCAATGGCCCATGTAAACTCAAACACAAGCGGTTTCCTAAATGCGGCGATAACTCCACAAAAAATGAAGGTTCGCGAAAGGCGATAGAAAAGACACTTATAGAATGCACAACTACAGTTTAATCCACAATCGTACTCACCAAAGTGGATTGATGGCCTACGAAAACTCAAAGTCGAGCGGTTTCCTAAATGCTGCTATAACTCAACAAAAAATGAAGGTTTGCGAAAGGTGAAACAAAATAAACGTAAAAAATGGACAACTATTTCACAATCCACAATCATAGTCACCAAAGTTGATCGATGGGCGACGAAAACTCAAACACGAGCGGTTTCCTAAGTGAGGCTATAACTAAACGAAAAAATGATGGGTTGCCAAAGGCGATAGAAAATATGCATATAGAATGCACAACTACAGTACATTCACAATAGTAGTCACAAAAATTGCTCGATAGCCAACAACAACTCAACCACGAGTATTTTCCTAAATGCAGCTATAACTCAACAAAAACATGAAGGTTATGAAAGGCAATTAAAAATGCACGAACAACATGTACAACCAGAGTACAATCCACAATTATAGTCACCAAAGATCATTGATGGGCCACCAAAACTCAAAGATGAAAGGTTTCCTAAATGCGGCTACAACTCAACAAAAACTTAAGGTTCATGAAGGGTGATTGAAAATACGGCTATAGAATGCACAACTACAGTGCAATCCATAATTGTAGTCACCAAAGTTGATCGATGGCCCATGAAAACTCAAAAAGTCCAATTATAGCTGAACAAAAAATGAAGGTTCGTGAAAGGCGATAGAAAATATGTGTATAGAATGCACTACATTGTAAATCACAAGGGTAGTCACCAAATTTGATCGATGGCCCACAAAAACACAAGCTCGAGTGGTTTTTCCTAAATGAGGCTATAACTCAACAAAAACTGAAGGTTCGCAAAAGTCAAAAGAAAATACGCGTACAAAATGGACAACTATAGAGCAATTCACAATCGTAGTCACTAAGGTTGATTGATGGCCCATGTAAACTCAAACACGAGAGTTTTCCTAAATGCAGCTATAACTCAACAAAAAGTGAAGGTTCATGAAAGGCGATTAGGAATATGGGTACATAATGCACAACTACAATACAATTCACAATCATAGTCACCAAAATTGATTGATTGCCCACAAAAACTCAAACATCAATGATTTCCTAAATGCGGGTAGAACTCAACAAAAAATGAAGGTTCGCGAAAGGCAATAGAAAATACGCACATAGAATGCACAACTGTAGTGTAGTCATTGAAGTTTATTGATGGCCCACGAAATCTCAAACTCAATCAATTTCCTAAATGCGGCTATAACTCAACAAAAATAAAGGTTCTCGAAAGGCAATAAGAAATACGAGTATAGAATGCACAACTACAGTGTAATCTACAATCATAGTCACCAAAGGTGATTGATGGCCCATGAAAACTTAAACGCGAGCGGTTTCTTAAATGCGGTTATAGCTGAACAAAAAAAGAAAGTTCACGAAAGGCAATAGAAAATACGCGTATAGAATGGAAAACTACATAATCCACAAAATGAACATTCGCAAAAGGCGATAGAAAATTAGCGTTCATAATGCACAACTACAGTTCAATGCACAATCATAGTCACCATAGTAGATTGATGGCACACGAAAAGTCAACCATGAGCGGTTTCCTAAATGCGGCTATAACTCAAAGAAAAATGAAGGTTCACGAAAGGCGATAGAAAACATGTGTACAAAATGGACAACTACAATGTAATCCACAATTGTAGTCACCAAACCTTGATCGATGGCCCACGAAAACTCAAACATGAGCGTTTTCTTAAATGTGACTACAATTCAACTAAAAATGAAGTTTCATGAAAGGCGATTAAAAGTATGTGTACAAAATGTACAACTATAGAACAATGCACAATTGTAGTCACCAAAGTTGGTCGACGGCCGACAAAAAACTCAAGCACGAGCGGTTTCTTAAATGTGGCTATAAATCAACAAATAAAGAAAGTTTGCGAAAAGTGATAGAAAATTAGCGTTCATAATGCACAACTCCAATGCAATCCACAATCATAGTCACCAAAGTATATCGATGGCCCATGAAAACTCAACCATGAGCGGTTTCCTAAATGCAGCTATAATTGAACATAAAATGAAGGTCCACGAAAGGCGATAGAAAATACGCGTACATAATGCACAACTATAGTGCAATCCACAATCGTAGTCACCAAAGTTGATCGATGGTCGAGGAAAACTCAAACACGAGTGTTTACCTAAATCCGGCTATAAGTCAACAAAAAATGAAGGTTCGCGATGGCCACGAAAACTCAAACTCGAGCAGTTTCCTAAATGCGGCAATAACTCAAGAAAATGCAGAGGTTCATCGATCAACTTTGGTGACAACGCTTGTTGATTACACCATAGTTTTTCATTCTATACGCGTATTTTCTATCACCTTTTGCAAACATTCATTTTTTGTTGAGTTATAGCCTCATTTAGGAAACAACTCATGTTTAAGTTTTTGTGGGTCATCGATCAACTTTGGTAATTACGATTGTGGATTGCACTCTAGTTGTCCATTTTGTACCTGTCTTTTCTATCACATTTTTCGAACCTTCAATTTTTGTTGAGTTATACCTGCATTTAGGAAACCTCTCGAGTTTGAGGTTTCATGGGCGATCGATCAACTTTTGTGACTTTGCTTGTGAATTACACGATAGTTATGCATTCCATATGCGTATTTTCTATCACCTTTCGCGAACCTTCATTTGTTGTTGAGTTATAGCCGCATTTAGGAAAACACTCATGTTTGTGTTTTTGTGAGCCATCGATCAACTTTGGTTACTATATTTGAGGATTGTACTTTAGTTGTGCATTATGTATGCATATTTTTAATCACCTTTCACAAACGTTCATTTTTGTTGAGTTATAGCCACACTTAGGAAAACGAACGTGTTTGAGTTTTCGTGGGCCATCGATCAACTTTGGTGACTACAATTGTTGATTACACTATATTTGTGCACTCCATATGTGTATTTTCTATTGCCTTAAGCAAAACTTCATTTTACGTTGTGTCATAGCCACATTTAGGAAACCACTCATGTTTGAGTTTTTGTGGGCCATTGAACAACATTGGTGACTACGATTGTGAATTACACTGTAGTTGTCCATTTTGCATGCGTATTTTCTATTGACTTTCGTGAAACTTCATTTTTTCTTGAGTTATAGCCGCATTTAGGAAACTGCTCATGTTTGTATTTTTGTGGGCCATTGAACAACATTGGTGACTACGATTGTGAATTACATTGTAGTTGTCCATTATGTATCCGAAATTTCTATCTCTTTTCACAAACCTTCATTTTTTGTTGAGTTATAGCCACACATAGGAAAACGAACATGTTTGAGTTTTCGTCGGCCATCGATCAACTTTGGTGACTACGCTTATGGATTACACTGTAGTTGTGCATTCTATGCGTGTATTTTCTATCGCCTTTCGTGAACCTTAATTTTTCGTTGAGTTATAGCTGCACTTAAGAAACCATTCGTGTTTGAGTTTTTGTGGGCCATCGATCAATTTTGGTGACTAGGATTGTGGATTGCATTGTAGTTGTCTATTTTGTACGCATATTTTCTATCGCCTTTCGCGAACCTTTTCTTTTTTATGAGTGAAAAATTAGTTTCTCAATAAAAGGACGATCTGGGTTTACTTAGAATCTATTTTTGTGGGGTTCTTGCATGTTGTTGAAAAATTAGTGTTTTGCAAAAAGGACGATCTGGGTCTACTTAGAACGACATTTTCTACAAAACCCATTTCTCATATTATTCATAAAAATATTCAAATATTTGCCTCTACTACCTCCACTTCTACTTTTCAAAAAAAGATCAAATTTTTTTAACTCTTTACCTCTACTACTTCTACTTTTCAAAAAGAAATATTTTTTCAAGAAGAAGTTATTTTTTCAAAAAATAGAAAATCTGGGTCTCTTTAGCACACGAACACCTATAAAACCCATATTTTTGATTTTCCAAAAAAAATAGTTTCGTCGATTCTATTTTTGAGGGGTTCTTGCATGTTGGTGAAATAATAGTTTTTCGAAAACTCAAACTCGAATGGCCCACGAAAATTCAAACACGATCGGTTTCCTAAGTGCTACAGTGTAATCTAGAATCGTAGTTACCAAAGTTGATCGATGGCCCACGAAAACTCAAACATGAGTGGTTTCCTAAATGCGGCTATAACTCAACAAAAAATGAATGTTTCTAAAAGGTGATAGAAAAATACAAGAATAAAATGTAGAATTACAGTGTAATCCAAAAGTGTAGTCACCAAAGTTGATCGATGGCCCATGAAAACTCAAACACAATCAATTTCCTAAATGTGGCTATAACTCAACAAAAAATGAAGGTTTACGAGAGGCGATAGAAAATTAGCGTTCATAATGCACAACTACAATGCAATCCACAATTGTAGTCACCAAAGTTGATCGATGGCCCACGAAAACTCAAACATCAACGGTTTCATAAATGCAGCTATAACTCAACAAAAAATGAAGGTTCACGAAAGGCGTTAGAAAATACGTGTACAAAATTGACAACTATAGTGCAATCCAAAATCATAGTCATGAAAGTTGATAGATGGCCCTCAAAAACTCAAACACGAATGATTTCCTAAATGCGGTTATAATTCAACAAAAAATAAATTTTCACGAAAGGCAAAAGAAAATATGTCTACAGAATGGACAACTACAATGCAATCCACAATCCTAGTCAACATAATTGATCGATGGCCCATGAAAACTCAAACACGCGTGGTTTCATAAATGCGGCTATAACACAAGAAAAAATAAAGGTTCGTGAAAGGCTATAGAAAATACACGTATAGAATGGTGAACTACAGTGCAATCCACAACCGTAGTCACCAAAGTTGATTGATGGCCCACGAAAACTCAAACACGCGCGGTTTCATAAATGTGCCTATAACTCAAAAAAAAATGAAGGTTCACGAAAGGCGATAGAAAATACATGTACAAAATAGACAACTACAGTGCAATCCACAATTGTAGTCACCAAAGTTGATCAGTGGCTCATGAAAAATCAAAGTCAATTAGTTTCCCAAATGCGGGTATAACTCAACAAAAACTGAAGGTTTGCAAAAGTGGATAGAAAATAAACGTACATAATTGACAAGTACAATGGAATCCACAATCGTAGTCACCAAAGTTGATCAATGGCCCATTAAAACTCAAACACGAGCAGTTTCCTAAATGTGGCTATGACTCAACAAAAAATGAAGGTTCACGAAAGGCGATAGAAAATACGTGCGTATAGAATGCACAACTACAGTGTAATCCACAAGCATAGTCACCAAAGTTGATCGATGGCCCATGAAAACTCAAACACGAGTGGTTTCCTAAATACGGTAGCAACTTAAACAAAAAATGAAGGTTCCCAATAGCCGACAGAAAATACCCATACAAAATGAACAACTACAGTACAATCCAAAATCATAGTCACAAAGTTGATCGATGGCCCACGAAAAGTTCAAACACGAGTGGTTTCCTAAGTGCGGCTATAATTGCAATGTAATCCACAGTCGTTGTCACTAAAGCTGACTGATAGCTGATGAAAACTCAAACTTAAGTGTTTTTCTAAATGCAGCTATAACTCAACAAAAAATTAAAGTTTGCGAAATGCGATAGAAAACTATCATTCATAATGCACAACTACAGTGCTATCCACAATCGTAGTTACCAAAGTAAAAAATGGTCCACAAAAACTCAAACATGAGCAATTTCCTAAATGCGGCTATAACTCAACAATAAATGAAGGTTCGTGAAATGCGATAGAAAATATGTGTAGAGAATGTACAACTATAGTTTAATCCACAAGCATAGTCACCAAAGATGATCGATGGTTGGAAAAAACTCAAACACGTGCGGTTTCTACAATCCGGCTATAACTCAACAAAAAATAAAGGTTCACAAAAGGTGATAGAAAATACGCATACAAAATGGACAAGTACAGTGCAATCCACAATCATAGTCGACTTGGTCGATGGCCGCGAAAACTCAAACACGAGGCAATTTCCCTAAGCTGCAACTATAACTCAATGAAAATTAAAAGGTTCGAAAAAGGCAATACAAAATATGTGTATAGAATGCACAAATGAAAGTGTAATCCACAATAAGTAGTCACAAGTTCAAGCGATGGCCCACAAAAGCGTAAAGAACCAATAAAGGTTGGTGAAGCGAAATAAAAAATATGCATTATAGAATGCACAACTACAGTACAATCCAGAATCATAGTCACCAAAGATGATTCATGGCCCACAAAAACTCAAACACGGGTGTTTTCCTAAATGCGGCTATAGAAAAAATGAAGGTTCGTGAAAGGCGATTAAAAATATCTGTACAAAATGCACATCTACATTACAATCCACAATCGTACTCACCAAAGTTGATCGATGGGCCACGAGAACTCAAACATGACTGGTTTCCTAAATGCAGCTATAAGTCAACAAAAAATTAAGGTTCACGAAATGCGATAGAAAATACATGTATATAATGGACCGCTACAGTGCAATCCACAATCGTAGTCAACAAAGTTGATCAATAATAGCCCACAGCATAGAAACTCAAGGGGTTTCTAAATATGGCTATAACTCAACAAAAAATGAAGATGCGACGAAGGCAATGAAAAGAAATACTTTCGAGATAGAATGCAACCCTCGATTGGAATCAACAAAGCGCTTTGGGCTAGAAGCGGAGTTTTCAAAGTGCGGCTATAAGCCCGGAGCAAAAATGAAGAAAGGTTAGCAAAGGCGATAGAAAATATCATTATAAGATGCACAAATATAGTGTAATCCACAATTGTAGTCACCAAAGTTGATCAATGGCCCATGAAAACTCAAACATGAGCATTTTCCTAAATGCGGCGATAACTAAACAAAAAATGAAGGTTCGTGAAAGGCGATTAATAATATGCATACAGAATGCACAACTACAATACAATCCATAATCGTAGTGACTAAAGTTGATCAATGGCCCACAAAAACTCAAACATGAGCAGTTTTCTATTTGAGGCTATAACTCAACAAAAATTGAAGGTTCCTGAAAGGCAATAGAAAATACGCATATAGAATACACAACCACAATGTAATCTATAAGCATAGTCAATAAAATTGATCGATGCCCCACGAAACTTCAAACTCAAGTGGTTTCTTAAATACGACTATAACTCAACCAAAAATGAAGGTTCGCGGAAGGCGATAGAATATACTCATATAGAAGGCACAACTATAGTGTAATCCACAATCGTAGTCATTAAAGTTGATCAATGGCCCACGAAACATCAAACATAATTGTTTCCCTAAATGCGTCTACAACACAAGAAAAAATGAAGGTTGGCAAAAGGTGATAGAAAACATGCGTACAAAATTGACAACTATATTGCAATCCACAATCATAGTCATGAAAGTTGAGGGATGGCCCATAAAAAGTAAAACACGAGTGGTTTCTTAAATGTGGCTATAAC
>VDFB02081430.1:0-22849 GCA_007258455.2 Sequoia sempervirens
AAATCATGTCCAACCGTATAAGAGAAGACCACTACTATGTGTACCTGGATACCATGGAGAAAGGATTTTTGGGCTCTTTCATCAATCATCCTACCTTAAAACATACCAAAAGTCTTCTAGCAATTAGACATAGGAAGGTTAATGACTTAAAAATTCTGCCAGCGTAAACTTGTGATGACTCTTGAGACCTAGTACACTCCCTCCCCATTAACCACTTAGACATATGGAATTAAATGTTAATTTGCTTCTATTTTTAGTCATGTAGGTGTCCAATAAACCACTTGGTGGTGTTTCCCTTCAAGTTTATTTACTTGAATGAAGAAAAAAAGTCCTTTGATTACAATTAGAGAATACATTTGAGGCCTTGGTTGTGTAACTGGTGGACCATAGTCACATTTAACACTTGTTACAAAGTTTGGGAGTTAAAACGTTAAGTAGATTTGATTTATGATGGACACATTTGGATGGTAGTAACAATAACTTGCAATCTATCAAGACTTGATTACATTATAACTTGTTAAATTCTAGTGATGAAATGATAAATTAATCATAATGTCACCTTGGGATCACATCACCATGAAAGAACTTCATCCAACATCTATATGACTATAGGTACCACCAAATAGGTATTTGTCAGATCTATCTTCCTTGAGCGAGGGAAATTCAGGAAGAGAAGAGGAAAGCGAGACATGTAGTATGTCTAAAAGAGGGAGATCAACTAGAGGTCAAAAGATTAGAAGAAAATTCCATAAATGCATAGAATTTTTTCTTGCTAAAGGGGGGTCATGTTCTTATGATGATGAGAGCATAGGCAATGTCGAGGTGCCCTTGAGGTACAAACATCTATAGAAACAATGGGTACCCAAGGAACTTCCTCCAATAAACACCGATTTTTGTGTCAATGAGAGGATATATCAGATAGCACCATCGTCATTACATGGTTTGGGCCTATTTTACATGGACGACACAAAGATCTATTATGAAAAAGTTATTGAATTGATGAAGTATGTTGGACCCTGTTATAGTTACAAACATTGGATGCAACTGGTTTGATATACATGAAGTATGTGTAGGTATGCACTGTCAGCAAATTATATACAACTAAAAGATAAGGATCAAAATAAAGGAGTGTCTATGTACATTGATAAAAGCCCAAAAGCATCAGGGAATATTGCAGGTTTTATAAATAGTACACAACCTGGGTCAACAAATAAGCAACCCAATTGCATATTTGAGGCATGCGAGGCAAACCGTGTATTCGTATGTGTGATAAAATTAATAACTGCAGGGGAAGAGTTGCTAATCGATTACAATTTGAATTGCTTAGTTACAAACACAGTTACTATGAGGGTGGTACGTACTATGTACCATTTTACCCAACCTCCAATTAATGACTACAATATACCATTTTATTCTTATGTTTTTTTTCATAAGTCTATTGGTTTCATTTTGGTAATGTTTTTTTTATATTTAATTTTTGTCACAGGGGGACATTGATCATATGGAGAAGGCTCTAGCCCAAAACACAAATCGTGATGTATCTTTAGGCACTTCTACTTGACAGGTTTGCCTCATTGTAATTGTACAAATTAGATACGAGCAAAATTTTTTATTATTATATTTTTTTCATAAGTTTTTTTGGTTAATTTCAATAATGTTTTAAATATTCTTGTTACAGTCGACTAACTGGGGAAAGGCACCAGCAATAGAGGAGAGCATCCATAGTGAGGTGCAGTCAATATTTTCTAATGATGACATGGCTTATTCAGCAAACCCTTTCGATACGATAAAGAAGCTCATGAAAAAATGCAATGAAGAAATGACTCAGTTGATGTTCAAAATGCATCAAATGGATGAGATAAGAGAGAGGGTTAAAGTATTAATAGAGAGATTAAAAAACTTGCAAGTAAGCTGTCATGAGGTCTTTAATTATAACATAAGTTCATTCATGGTTTTATATTTTGTACTCTTTTATGTCATGAACTAAAATATGTGTTGTTTTTATAGGGTTATTTTCCTCCTCATGATGCTCCTGGCCATGATCAGGGTACTCCAAGTGCTTCCCGAGGAGTAAGGGTTGGTACAAGTGTCCATCCTGATCTTCCTACGCATACATCACATTATCTGGCCCCATCATCTGCGCCTATATTTTCTTTTCAAATGTCGGCAACACATACGATGCAGGCATCTATTAACGCACCCTCTGGAAATGAACACATACTAGAACATGTGTCAGGACATGTACCTAGGGATGCAGAGGCCACTAGTACTAGTGATGTTTTAGCAGCATTTCCTGGATCTTCCCGTATTACTAGTACAGGAACATTTTTGGTCACACTTGTGGTGATTGAGGATTTTGTTCCCATAAAGATAGAGAAGGTCCCAGGTACTTTAAAATGTTTTAATTATTATTGTATATAATCCAATTGAAATTTACTTATTGATCACTCTTTTTAGACTATTGATCCCATGATCATTTTGTAGGAAATGATGTTTTTCATAAACATCTAAGTGATATTACATTGGAGCTGTTCGAGCCCACCATACATACACGGTGGAATGCCCAAAATGAAGATTTAAAAGATGAGCTCATTAACCATTTAGTTGTGTTGTTTGGTGATAAAACATTTAACCGAACCAAGGTCCTTAAGAAAGCTGGTACCTATCTAAAGTATGTGAGGGACCAATATAGGTCATATTTAGAGAAGAACAAAAAGTACGAGCATCCCCCCATGATTCTGAAGAGGGAATGGAAGGACCTGGTGTCTGATGGAAAGGAGAAGGCTGAAAATAAAAAAGGAAAGACACCACCAAGCCAAGGAAGGTATGTGATATAGAAGCATAAATCTACAAAAAATCTTGATTAATCGCGATTTAAAAAAAAACTGTAGGCTGGACGATTTTTTCCCTAATTTTTTGGACAAATCATTGACTTTTGGGTCAATGATTTTTTTCGTTTCAAACTTCAAAATTGCCAAAAAAATGTGTTTAAAATCTGTAAAAAAACGTGAATAAAATTGAGCTAATTTTCGTGCCAAAAAAACCATGAGACCATGGCTTGTTGCTTACTATTATGCTTTGATAGATTTTTTCCAAGCATCCATAGCTTCTTTGAAAGCACCTGTTTTAGGCTTTTAGACATAGCAGCAAGGCAATGAACTGTTTGATAAAATTCTTTGGTAGACATGTATGAAAAATGCAATAGCATAGACAAGGCAGTGAATTGCTTGAAAAAAATGTCTCAAAGAAATGTAGTCTCATGGTGATGGAATGCCATGGCGATATGCCATGAAAATAAATTACTATGGATTGTCATGGCATTCCATCATTGTGAGACTGCATTTCTTTTAGGCATTTTTTCAAACAATTCACTACCTTGTCTATGTTATTGCTTACTATTATGCTTTGGTAGATTTTTTCCAAGCATCCATAGCTTGTTCGAAAGCACTTGTTTGAGGTTTTATTTTTTAGCCATAGCATGAAGTTGAACTATTTGATAAAATGCTTTGGTAGAAATATATGAAAATGTGGTAGCATAGAAAGGTAGTGAACTATTTGAAAAAATGCTTCAAAAAATGTGGTCTCATGGTGATGGAATGCCATGAATGCCATGACAAACAAATTGCTATGGATTGTCATGGCATTCCATCACCATGAGACCACATTTCTTTGAGCATTTTAAATGGTCCTACCTTCTACTATTATACTATTATGCTTTGATATATTTTTCCAAGCATCCATATAGCTTGTTTGAAAGCACCTATTTTAGGCTTTTAGCCCGCGACAGCAAGGAAATGAGCTGATTTGATAAAATGCTGGTAGACATGTATGAAAATCACGATGCTTAGCATAGACAAAGGCGATGAAGCTGCTTGAAAAAAATGTCTCAAGAAATGTGATCTCATGGTGATGGAATGCCATGATGAATACCATGACAAGAAAATTGCTATGGATTGTCATGGCATTCCATCACCATGAGACTGCATTTCTTTTAGTCATTTTTTTCAAACAGTTCACTGCCTTGTCTATGTTATTGCTACTATTATGCTTTGGTAGATTTTTCCAAGCATCCATAGCTTGTTCGAAAGCACTTGTTTGAGGTTTTTACTTTTTAGCCATAGCATGAAGGCGTTGAACTGTTTGATAAAATGCTTTGGTAGACATGTATGAAAAATGTGGTAGCATAGAAAAGGTAGTGAACTATTTGAAAAATGCTTCAAAAATGTGATCTCATGGTGATGGAATGCATAGCGCGTACCATGACAAGAAAATTCATATGGATTGTCATGGCGTTTCCATCACCATGAGACCACATTCTTTGAACATTTTAAAATAGTTCAACTGCTACTAATCATCTTTATTGCTATTATGCTTTGATATATTTTTTCCAAGCATCCAGTAGCTTGTTTGAAAGCACCTATTTTTAGGCTTTTAGCCATAGCGACAAGGCAATGAACTGGCTGATAAAATGCTTTGGTAGACATGTATGAAAAATGTGTTAGCATAGACAAGCTGTCACCATCGATATTTATGCGGTTGTAGTATGTTTGTGCAATGTGTCAGTGATATGAATATAACCAACAAAATAATATTTTACATAATTCATCGATTGAACTACGTATTTTATATATGCTCTGATATGCAGCGTATGCTATGGAAATGCCATTAATTTTTAAAGTAGTATGCTATGTGATACTATCAACAGTATGATTATATCTCGCAGTTACACTTTCTTTTCACATAATCTAACTTATTTCAAACTTTTCATAGGCTACCCAACACATCAAAGGCAACAAAGGAAAGACTAGAAAAACACGGGCAACACAAACTTGGCTCTGGTGGTTATATGAAATTAGCCGCACGAATTGTAAGTATCAATAAATGAAATATTGCATACAAATTATAATAAATTGAAAACAATTTTGGTTTATCACACCATAGAAGCAAAATTCATGATCTTCTGCAAAAATGTAGGGCTCTAAATTCAACAGAGTTCCCACAGAAGAGGACCTAAAGATTTCCTTCCAGCAAGGCTGGAGTTTTGGTTGAATGCCTAAGAGTCTTATTTGGGCAAACACAATCTTCATTGCATCACGACAGCGGTAAAATAAACTCAATAAAGTTTAATTAAGAATTGAATACTTGTGCAATCTATCAATATTAATTTCCACCATAAGTAATTACATGCCTATTTGTTTTAAACATTCAAGAAATGATAATACTGTACATGACATTGGAATGCAGCTTGGTGAGGGTGGAGCACAACCTGCAGATGAAGGTCATGGTGTGCATCCAGGTACTTTAGAGCATGTAGAGCGTGATCAACATGTTGAGCATGATCAGGCTAGAGAAGATCAGGAACATGATGTGGCCCCATTAGGTAAAGAGGACCACTCTAAAGTTCTTTTAAGCATATTTAATTGCAATTGGTGTATTAATTAATGTAACCTTTCGTGCTTCAACTTTAGAGCATGTAGAACGTGATCAACGTGTTGAGCATGATCAGGCTAGAGAAGATCAGGAACATGATGTGGCCCCATTAGGTAAAGAGGACCACCCTCATGTTCTCTTAAACATATTTAATTTCAATTGATGTATTAATTAATGTAACCTTTCGTGTTTCAACTACAGATCAGGATTTAGAGGGTGTTCAACATGTTGAGCATGAGTCTATAACAAAAGTTCAGGAACATGATGTGGACCCATCAGGTAAAGAGAACCACTCTAATGTTCTTTTAATTAATGAAATACTTGTAACAATAATAATAAAACATATGAGTTTAACATTTCTTTCTTATTGTAGCAGACCCCCCTTGAAGCGGCGTCCACATCATGAGTAGATGAATATGCATACATTAAGATCACAAGCAGAGGGTAGAACAACTAAAGGGGGGACATATATTGATTTAGAAAATGATACTTCACTTCACCTTTATGTAGCTTTAAAAAAGAAACAAAAAAAAGTGATTGTAATCATATCATGACAACCATATTTTTGATAATATGTAAAAACTGAAAGAATGAATATTATATGTTAATGAATGAATGTGAATATGTTAATTAATGAATAATATGTTAATTAATGAATTTTATATGTTATTAATGGATGAATGAATGATTAATGTTATATGATTGGGTATGGGGAATTGAGAGTGATGTGAGGGGAGGGAGGGGCCAAATCAACTTCCACCATCATGTGGTTGGCCCTGTTAAGTAGAGAATATTAAACTATTCTTGAAACAAAGAGAAGCTCAATAAGGTAATGCACTTTTCAATATAAGAAATGCATCATTTGAAGCATCAAACCAATATGTAGTCTGTATGTATGATTAGTCATCAGTCTCCACAATGGTACATTTCCACAAAAAAAAAATTTAAATTTGTTGCTTCATTGCAATTTTGATGACAACCACCGACGAATCAACAGAAAGGCTCGACGAAGTTGCTATAGCTGCAATGAATATTTCGTCATAACTCCTTGCCCATTTTTTCATAATTTTGATGAGCTTTCGGCGTTGCTACCATGCGACTCCTTGCCCATTTCGTCGCAATTGCAACGAACTTTTGGTTTTCTTCCGACGCTACTCCTTGCTAATTTTGTCACAAAGTCAATGAACTCTTGGTGTTGTTTTGACGCTACTACTTGAATATTTCATTGCACATTCAACGAACATTTGGTGTTGTTTCAACAATACTCCTTGCCCATTTCACCAAATCGGTGATGAACTTTTGGTGTAATTCGTCAGTGGATACATAAAATTTTCATCGATATTCTGACGAATGTCCAAGGCATTTCACGATGCCTTCGATCGATGATCCTTCGCCATTAGTTCGACGTTTAATTTGTCATTGGACATTTGATGAAAAAATAGCGACAGAAATATTTTTTCCATTCCGTAGCTCTTCCGACAAAGATTTGTCAAGCAAATGATGAACGACCATCAGAAAATGGTGTCAAATTCAATAGTTTCATCAAACAGCTACTGTACCAAATCCTCAACAAATTCAATTTGATTTATCTTTGTCATTTTAGACCTACTATTCAGTAAAGTTGGATCTGTGAAGAGCATATTCTCTCTTTGTTTTCAACTCTAATTATTATTTTGCAAGATTTCCATTAAAATATGATTGGACAGGCATGCTAAATGGTGCAATGTTAAAATTGAATAGCCTTGTTAAAGTGATGTTTCTTAGAACTATTAAATTTGAAGTGGCATGTTTTGTTTTACAACCATTATACTTCTTTGTTATGCAAAAATTGAATCTGTCACCCTACTAAATTGAGGGTGGGTCAAAGTCAGCAATCAATGCTAAGTGAACAACCACTCAACTAAAATCCCCCTCAGATTTGTTTGCCATTATGGAAGTTAGAACAAGTGTCATATTTGAATTGAGGTTGAAATATATTACCTCATTTTAAGAGAATCTAAAGCCATCACACTTATGAATCTTTTCCCCAGATTAGTATATGAAAAAAATTATCAAAACACAGAAGAGTGTGTGGTGTAAGCCTGACCAAGGAATGCTACTTCAATCTTACAAAAATATTTGCTTGTGCATTCAATTTAATTATATATTGTTCTCTTGGCTACATTCAATTTACTCACTGCCATTTTAGTGGAGAAAGTGCATTTGACTGACAACTCATGCTTTAACGGCATCCTTCAACATTCCAAGTTGAATGCTAATATAGTTCATGCTATGTACTTTCATATGTGATCTCTCATTGTGTAGGTTGAATGCTAATGCAACAATCTTGGGGACTTCACCATTGGAATATCAACATTAGTTATCTGAATTAGTATTTCCGTATGATGTATTTGTATCTCAACTATATAGTAGTGATTGAATAAAAGAGAAGAAAGTTTGATTTCTTTTTATTTCCTATTTTTATAGGTACTTGGCATAACAGTCGGTGTACAAAATCAATGATGGCCTATCTCAAATAGGGGATCACTAATATGATGGTGTCATAAGACAAATAAATCACAAGTAGATTTTAGTTGAAAAAAGTGAACATTAAAATTGAAAAAATCATTTTTAATGCTTATTGTAACAACCTAGGCCTTTGATTAATGCTTTATTTTTTTGTTCTAGATCAACTCACATCTTGTTTGGGCTCTTAAAAAGAACATTTCAATCTTTGCTACAAAGGGGCTAAAATTGAACCTTAGACATCTACTAGATTTTGATTTGGTCTAACAACTAAACAAAAAAACTTCACAATTGATATTGGTGATTTTAAAACAAGCTCATCATTGTTTTGAAGCTAAAAAATGAACAAGTGCTTGAAATTTGTGATTTTATCTTCGGTGCATTTTGAGTGTGTATCCTCTCCCATTGTGCATCGTGCAATCTGGGGTGCAAGAGAAACACTCAAAATGAATTTTATTGCTTTGATTCACCTTTAAGAGAGGGCTTACTATGAGAAACACCTTGCAATAGGAAACTCATAGGAAAGTTCTTGCAAGCATGTTTACCAGCGAGCTATATCAAAGGGTGTGAAATCATGAGAAATTAGCACCAATCCATGCTAACAATATACTGCACCTAATCCCATGCCTTAAGTGGAACGAGAATGGTTGAAGATCCTTAAGTGGCCAATCGGATGAGTGTTGGTTCCATTTTTCACAGTTTGTTGTCATTAAGAAACTTGTTTGTAGTAGCCAACCAATCCATCCAACGAGTTTACCAAAGTGGTGCATTGGAACTTAGATTCCAAGAAGTTACTTGCCATGTCCAATCTTGGTTAAAATATAAAGGTTAAGACTTCATTCTTAACATACCTTTATATTTTTCCTTGGTTGCATGTAAAATCATCTCTTCTACTACGAAGGGCATGAGGCAAGCCCACCAAGAAAAACATACCAATTGAGCTAGGATGTTATATTGCTTGTGAGTTAGTTCAAAAACACAACGCTCAGATCCAAAACATTGAGACAAACATTAAACAAATCATCAGAATTTCAAACTCTTTGAGAGGAACAAATACCTTTGAAAATTCCACATGTTATTGCTTGTCCCTAGGAGTTATTTTCCCTAGAAGGCTTCTAAACACTAAGACTTGCATCTCGATTTGTTCATTCAAAAGTCAACAATAGGAAACTATGCTCTTGAAACCTTGATTTTCACATAATGGAACTTGTGGAATGAAAAGGAATTGAGACATTGACATTCAATTTGAGAACTGAGCAAGAAGTGTGTTTGTGGTAAAAGCTAGTCATTAACCAAGATTAACTCAAATTGAACCCCACACATGTGCTTGTTTATCTTTTTATTGTCTTTCGATCAAACATTGGTCGTTTTGTTTGAACTACTCTTAGAGAAAAGCATTTTCTTCAACATCTTGGTCTAGTAAACAAAGTCTCTCTAAGTCTCTTAGGATCAAAATCAAAACTTTCATCCATCCCCCAAACATGAAATCAAAATCATCTCATAAACAATTTTTGGAAATCTTGAAAAATCCCTCATGCTAAACTTTGGAAAAATCATTTGAACCAAATCAAAATCACTTTGTTTGATTAGATGTGTGTAGATGAATCCTTCTCCACATATTTTTTTAAATTATCAATCTCTATGAACAAGTCTATCCCTTGATAACATCCAACATCTTGTGGTTTATGAATTCACTATCCAAAATCCAAAATCAAATCAAATCAAAATTTTCTTGTTTTGTTAGGTGTGTCTAGGTGAATCCTTCTTTACACATTGAGTCAAATTAGCATCTTGTGGATAAATTTACTCTAGCCTCTTAGAGTTTGTGAGTTCACTATCCAAATCAAATCAAACATCAATCCAAGTCCTAAATTTTAGCATCCTCTTCAAGGTTTCCTAAGAGTTCCAATCATTCACCAAATCATCCATCTTTCATATCTCATCACCATCCTTTTTATCCTTAAAATCTTAGACTTTCTTTTTTGTACCTAGATTTTTTATCAACCCAAAGAATTAGAGATTCATCTCCCACATGTTTGAAAATTGATCCTTATTTTACGGTCCAAACTAGACGTCAACACAAGAGGAACATGGAATATAAACTTGCTCTATACATCATGAGTAATCCAAATAAATTGAACTTTCAAAGCCTTACAATGTCGATCGATTATCAAAACTCGTATTTATACAATCCATACACGGTATCATTGTCTCCTACAAACATCAATGGTATAACAAATGTGAGTATGCCTAGTCAAAAGTTTGGAAAACCTTTCTCGATGGTAGATTTAAATCCAATCATAAACCTACAAATATATCAACCAAAAAATCAAGGCATGAGTCTTCAAATGAACAATGTCATCCCATCAAACCCCAAAATGTCAAGTGTGAATGTACCAAGTACAACTTTACACAACATGAACATTTTGAATCCAAACTTTGTAAAATTTGGAATGGATATGTTTGCAAATGATATGAATATTGTTCAAAATCAAAACAAGATGTTAATTTCTCTATGTATTAATCCAATTCAAGTTAACACCATGGAAAATCAAGTTACCTAAATCAAGGCAATGTGATTCCCAACATCAACAATGTTCAATTTCAACCTATCAGGCCAAATCTAAACATCATCCCAAATAAAAACATTGTCCAAAATCAATCAAACTAAGGCAATCCATCAAGCACCACTCAAATCATTGCATCAAATCCTCCAAATATACCATTGATATCACAACAACAAATGGTATCCAATCAAACAACAATGTCAATCCTGACAAATCAAAACACGGTCTCCCAAGGACCTATCACCTCAGTCATTCCAAGTATCACTTCAATCATTTCAACCACCACTCTCACACTCATCACATCTCAACCCCTCACTACGATGATTGCTCCAAGTGTATCTCAACCACTTGTCATTACATCCAACATAATTCTGAACCTACCACCTAAACCAAACATAGCAAGCCAATACAGTTATGCGCTAAAATATTACCAAGCCTACCAAAAAGTACTCCAACAATACCAAGCTACTCAGACTACCCAAGCCTCCCAAGCCACACAAGCTACTCAAGCTACCCAACAAACATAAGCATAGACACAAAAAATGATAACTATTGGGGATAATGATCAGGATTCGACCAATGACAATGTTGAAAATGTCTCTACATCACCTAATGAGTTAGAGGGAATATCTCAAGAATTCATTCCAAAGCATGATCAACATATTTCACCAAAGTCTAGAAATGGTCCTTTCCAAGACATATATTGACATCCTTCAACCTCATGGTTGTATATATTGAAGAAATCTTCAACTCAACATTTGAGCCAAGTCCACTCAAAGATCAAGAGGATATTGAACCAATTCCCATTCCTAATAAAGATATCCAAGGATCATTTAAAGTAACCCATGTCAAGAAATTGATCCAAAGCATGTCAAAAGAAATTATGAAATTATTCAAGATCAAGAATTTGTATCTCCAAGATATTATAATGATCTAATGGAAACTCTCATATCTATACAAGATGTCGCAAATGATCATATCCACATAGCACATACTCCTCCATATACCCATGACATGCTTTACATGGATGGACACATAGATGATCTTCATTCAGAATAGGATTCCTTTACTCTTGACATTATAACATAAAAAGAGTAGATTATTGATTCCTACAGTCAAACTGAGTTGTCAAAACACTGATACATTTTGACTCAAAATCTGACAAAAGTTCATCAAAATTTTGATGTACTTTCATTAGAATAATTTCATCAATTTGTCGATGATCTTTGAAATGTCAAAATTCTGGCCCAGCATCGTTGGTTCGGTCAGAATTTCAACATTTCAAAGTTTGTGAGAAAATTGACAAAATAATTTTGATGAAATTTCTTCAAAATTCTGACAAACTTTTGTTGGATTTTGATTCAAAATGTAGCAGTGACATTAGGATTAGATATATCCCAAACTTAGAATGAGGGCATCATGAATAATGATATCCAACATTATCCACTCAAGGAAACAAGTCAGACAAAATAGGATATTCCAGAGTCAGCAGAGCAGAAAATTGAAATAACATTATCTATAGTGATCATTTATCAGAGAATGCATTCTAAATAAGAACTCTTAAAATAGGAAGAATCAAAGCATGTAGGTAATACTTCTGCAATACTGGGGGCAACTATGTCTCAAGTAAATGTCAACATAGGGAGCATGAAGAGTCCTTATGATGAAACTAATGTCAATACTAAAACCAACCACATCACGAATCTTCATCCACCCATTATCCTATCCATGAATTGGGACCAACATTAAAAGAAATATTTGAATCAAAGCACAATGAACGTTATCAAATTAAAAGAAGCTGAGAAACATAATGGACAAATCAAATACTCATGCATACCAAAACATACAATGAAAGATTATCCCTATCAAACTCCATTATTCAAAGAAACTATGGGGAAAAATAAAAATGGGAAAATAATCCATCAAAGATGTCCACAAAAGAAAAAGCAATATTTTCAAGCGATGTACAAAGTGTATCAAGCAGTTGGTCCTAATTCCAAGCACACTTTTGTATCCACCAATCATTGCTTATCTACCCAAGTTTGGAGAATCAAAGGTTCCAAACTATCAACAAATACACATTTTATCCCTAAACACACTCCATCCATACATCCACACATAATATCCAATTCTCACATTGACCATGTGTTGGCAATGACCCTTCATCATAAGGATTTAGAAGGATCTCTATCGTGATGTGTGCACAAAGACAAAGTCAACTCCGGTATCAATGAAGCAGATTAGGAATCTTAAAATTTGTATTCAAGTGCATGTATCTTGGAAAAACAACTTCTTGAGGAAGGATATTGATGGAACATTATGACAAAAGTGTCTACATCAACACCACCAGAAGGTTCAACATGAGTTTAAAATCTTTCAAAAAAATACAAAAAAATCAAAAAATATGAAAATCCAATTTTATTTTTTTAAAATGATTGAAAATAGTAAAGAAAAAAATATTCCTCTAGTGAAAACCACATGGGTGGCACTTTGGGTAGGTACCATGATGAAAACCTGCAAAAGAGGTGTCATGTGTAGAATCGGGCATCTATGTGCGCTGGTTCAAGTGGAAGCTTCTCATCCTATCCATAATAAATCCAACATTCCATCCATCACAACCATAATAAATCCATTCATCCATGAACCATTTATTCAATCCGTCTTTATCCATCTACATCCATAGTCCAAGTTATCTTGATTTTTACAAAGTTTTGTGCACACTTTACGCTTGCTTATGGTAAACATCTTGACATGGGTCGTTTTCATTGATCCTATCCTATGCAGCATTATTTGAGCCATGAAGCATTATCCAAATGAGCATTCTTTATCTGAACATTGTATATTATCACAAGATAATCCTTGGAATCCTTTGCATGCTTTCCATATCCATCCATCCATACACTTATCTGAGCAACCACCCATGGCATTCCATACATTGCTAGACACTGGGGGTAGATATTTACATCTTGCTTCAGGAATAAATAATTATCTATATCCTCTAACTTATGTGGTGATCTGAACATTGACAAATGTGAAATAAAATTGGTCAAAGCATTTGTGAGAAAGAATCCAAATCACTAGCCCATGGCATATTTTGGTGAGAAGACATTCTTATCATTCTTCATCTTTCATTGAACATCAATCCAAATAGTCACTATCAGTCACATCTAATGCACCCTTCAAACGTCACATCAAATCATCCAAAACATCTTTTGTTTCAAACCAAGCTTCAAAGTCTTGATTGATCAAATCCAATCAGTCCATCATCATTTCAAGATATCCTTCCCAATCCCTGTGTTGCTTAATACTATCCTTGCATTGTTGTGTATCCTCAACAATGTTATCATCATTAGTCCTAATCAATCAAGTCCTTGCATTGTTGTGTTTCCTCAACAATGTTATCATCATCAATCCCTTATCATCTTGGGATATTCCTCCTATTCCTTGTGTTGCTTAACACTATCCTTGCATTGTTATGTATCCTCAACAATGTTATCATCATCAATCCATCGATCCAATCAATCGACCTTAGATTGGTTTTGAACAAAATCCAAAAATAGAGCATTGATATAGTCACACATATCCATATCCAAATTGTCAAAATCATGCGAAAATCCAAAAACATCCAAAACATATCAAAAAATCCAAAAAAACAAGTCAAAATTAGAAAAACGTCAAAAACATGGTATCCGAACTACCTCATTTCTAAGCTTAAATGTAGGCAAGGCTAATCTTTGATCAGCCCCGAGATATCAAAATCCAAAAACATTCAAATCACATCAAAATAAAAAAAACATTCATAAAATCTCAAAAAACCCCAAAACATTGGAAAATCAAAAAATCAAAACATTTGAAAATCTCAAAAATACTAAAAAATAGCCTCAAAACATTCCAAAAATGTCAAAAACATCCAAATATTTGAAAAAATCCATCTATCTCATTTCGCCTTCAACCACAATAAAGAATCATCCATAATAAATTGATCACCTTCATCCTTTGGCAACATAAACATAAACAATCACAACATTCAACAAAAGCAAGCTTTAGTTGTAAAATCAAAATTGAAACAACAAACCATTAAACGCAAAATCAAACTCTTGATCATTTTCAAACATGTCAATCAACCTTATATCAATAGCCTATCAATCAAATTATCAACCCATCATCATCCTATACAATGCATGTCCTAGGATATATCATTTCGACAATGGGCATCATTTTGGATCTCACTTTGGATTCTTATCCTATCAAAACACATCCATTTGGCTAGAGGTATGAAGAACATTGGCTTGTTTGCATACTTGATCTCTTCTTTTCATTTATCTTATTGCGCTCATTCCAAGGACCTCTCGATGATATCTGAATGAAGGATTTAGAGAGATACGAATGGGGCAATGTTCATTATCTTTTGTCTATTGTGCTTGTTGGACGTTCTTGTAATATAAATTGGCGAATACTTGCTTTGTTATGTACGTCCTACCAAAGTTTTTGTATGTCAAGTGTGAACAAGAATACTCCTATCTATTTTTTGAGTCAAAGTCCATTGCACTAGGTACGATGCCATCCTATTTCTTTATACCTTAATGCATCGTATCAACGTGTATTATCAAACATAAGGTAGGTAGCCATTTTTAAAAAAAAACCTCAATGCTTGATAAGCAAAACATCATCTATCATCATCATCATCTCTAATAAAGTCTTGTCAGATCATGGATTTGTTGGATCCTCTTGTCAGATCACTTGATTTCTTCTTTTCCACACTAACATCATATCATGAATAGTTAATCATCATCATCAGTGTATCCATCCTACATCATTAAACCATCAACATTCTACACATCATATCACCATGAATTATCATCCTCATAATATAGATCTGTTAGTCTAAGTATCTCATAAAATTATACATTTGCATAAAAAAATCATTGCATAATCATATAAGCATTATCACATTATCAATCATCACATCATATCATCATTTAAGTTGCTTAGGATAATATAGATTGTTTATTCTAAGCATCTTAAAACCATCTCATTTGCATCATCATCATAACCATCCACTTTGAACCTCTTTATCCTGAAATAGACCCTCATCAAATCTTTTCACTCTATCTCTCAAGGGAGCAATGTGCTAGTGTACTTCTTTTCGCTAGGGCATCCGAAAAAATTAGAAAAATTTTAAATTTTGATCACTGAAAGTTATTCCTTGAAAAACCACAACAAGTACATTGCTTCAAAGAGGGGGAAAATGTAGACATGCGAAATTAGCATCATGCACTCAATTAATTCATATCCATTTAATCATCAAATAAATCAAATTTGCATTCATCCACTCATCAGGTAAATCAAATTCATTAAATTCAGTCTCTTAAGGTTATCCATTTAAATTAAATAAACCAACTTTGGTTAATTTAAGTCTCACAACAACCTTTTATTTAAATAAACCAAACTTTATTTAATTAAATCCCAAATTCATATTCCATCTCTTTTGATTTAAATAAAATTAAAATATTTAAGTCAAAATGGGTCAAAAGCATCTAACATCATCTTAACTAATCTAATCCTAATTAATCTAATCCAATCACCCATCACATCCTCTAGCTTTTCCCACTTTCACCAATAAAGCATTTTAATTCATGTATTAAAATCAACATTCTCCCTCAACAAAGCATCTTTATTCCTCAAATTTTAATTTGAAAGCAAGTTGACTTGTCCCTTCCAACATGGCACTAAATTTCCTCTTACATGTCCCCCACTTGGCATTAATGTCTCCTTTTATGCCTCCAACAAGAAAATTTTGAAATTTGAAAAGGTTAACCAATCTCATTTTTGCGCACATTGACCAAAATTTGCACATCCTCCAACCATTCACAAGGTGACAAGTGGCTCCATCTCATTGGCTAAAACTTTATCACACATTTCTCCCTTTTGAACACTCTTTCAACTTGAGAGTATATAAGTAGAAGCCTCATTATTCAACAAAACATCCACAATTTGTAAGAAAAGTTACTCTCTTCAATTGAAAGATAATTTTGTCCACTTTAATCCATCTTCAAGGTATCTATCATTGAGCTTATCAAGGATTGGGAAAGGGCTTCTTTCCACATCAAAGAAGCACCAATCAACTATGGGATAGATATGTATCTTGCTTTTATGCTCTCAATTATTTTGTATTGTTATCTTATTTATGAAGGCATGATGCATTATTTCATATGAGCATTTAGTAAGTTTGCATGAAATAACTTTCTTTATGGAGTTTAGAATGTTTGCAGATTTATAGGTGCTTCAACAAGTAAATGCTATGAAAGGAAAGGGGATAGAGAGTGGTAGGGTGTGAGGGAGAGAGGGAGAGACAAAAAGAGTGAAGGAGGGATATAGAGAGGGGTAGTGTGGAAGGGATAGAGGGAGGGAGAGAAATATGTGAGGAAGGAGATAGGGAGTGGTAAGATAGTAGGGGTAGGTGGAGTGGTAGGGTAGGAGAGATATGTATAGATAGAGATAAGGTGAGAGGCAAGGGTAGGTGGAGAGAGGTAGGGAAGGATGGATAGGTATAGATGGAGTTAGGGAGGATGGGAGGGGTAGGTCGAGAGTATTAGGGTAGGGGAGATATGTATAGAGAGAGATGGGGAGTGGTAGGGTGGGAGAGATAGAGGGAGGGAGAGAAAGAGGGAAGGAAGGAGATATGGATTGGTAAGGTGGGAGGGAGGGAAACAAAGAGGGAAGGAGGGAGATAGGGAATTTTAGGGTTGAAGGAATAGAGTGATGGAGATAGGGATTGGTAGGGTGGGCAGGAGAGAGGGAGGGATAGGTGGAGGGAGAGAAAGAGGGAAGGAGGGAGATGGGGAGTGGTAGAGTGGAAGGACTAGAGTGAGGGAGAGAAAGAGGGAAGGGGAGATATATGGATTGGTAAGGTGGGAGGGAGGGAGAGGTAGGTAGGGAGATAGGAATTAGTAATGTGGGAGGGTGGGAGAGGGAAGGAGGGAGATACAGGTTTTTAGAGTGGTAGGGTGAGAGGGAGGAACAAAGGGACGGAAGGAGGGTGATAGAGAGAGGTAGGATATGAGGGATGTGTATAGAGTGAGTTATGGAGGAAGAGATGGGTAGGTGGAGAGAGGTAGGGTAGTAGAGTGGCTATAGAAAGAGTTAGGTAGAGGAGGGCTAGGTGGAAGAAGATATAGAGGGAAGTAGGAATTAAGGAAGGGAGAGAAAGAGGGAAGGAGGGAGATAGGGATTGGTAAGGTGGGAGGGAGATAGGGATTAGTAGGGTGGGAGGGAGGGTGAGATGGAGAAAAGAGGGTAGGAGGGAGATAGAGAGACGTAAGTTAGGAGAGGTAGTTAAAGAGAGCCTTAGAGAGAGAGGAGAGTAGGTGGAGAGAAAGAGAAAGAGGGAATACAATATATTATATAATTAAATATATATTTAATATTATATTTATATTTAATATAGCATTAAATATTCATATTAAATATAATATATATTATCTTAATCTTTCTTAGTATTTATTATCTATAATATATTATTGTGTGAAGGGGAAAATCATTGAGTCTATGCAAGAGAAGTGCAATTGAAATAGAAGCTAATCTAAATTAAAAATAGTAAATCTAGATCTATTCCTTCACTCATGAAATGACTTTCTAAGCTATTGAAAACACAATTAAAATCCTACAATTATCACAATGAAATTCAAAGAAAAGTAAAGGTTACCATCCCATTTTAAAGTGTGTTTGCATGATGTTGGGTTGTTCATATCACTACAAAGCCTCCATTGTTGCATGCACGAAGCATTGATTTGTTGCATGTGTTGGTTAGTTGAAGATATGTTGAAGCTTTATCAATGGTGATTAGGAATATTGGTAGTACTTAATTTTTTAAATGAGTTAATTTTTTGATCTTTTTTGTGAGGAAAGAGGTTTGTCATATATAAATTGTGATTTGAAATGGACAATTAAGGTTGCATAGTAGAATATCTTGATTGACGGTCGAAAAATGTTGAGAGGATTGAGACATGAATAATTTGTGAAAAATATATTACATGATCAGTGTGATTGAAGAAATGTTTAGTGTGATTAAAGAAATGTTGTTGAGCAATTTGTGAAATTGATGAAATAGGTGGAACAATTCATGAAATTGAAGAAATCAATTTGAGCCTTCAATGGGATTGAGGAAATTATGTAGTGTGATTTGTGAGATTGAAGAAATTTGGTGAGGAAATCATGTTGAGAGAAATTTGCTCAAAGTTGATGATGATTTAATTTAATTAATTAACCCTTTTCGGAGTTGAACGTGAAAATCAAGTTTTGAGTTTTGCAAAAGCAGTTGTATTAGTTTGATTTGATTTTTTATGATAATTTCAATAGTTTATTCAAATTAGTAAAATTTGGAGGGAAAGTGAGTTAATTGAATTATTATCTTTTAATAATTCAATCGACTTAGGGGAATACAATGATTTAGCAACGTAATTAAATAATTTGTGTTATTTAGTTAATTAGGAAGAATAAGGTGAAGATTAGGACTTTATTAAATAAATGCAATTTATTTAATTGTTTGAAATTGATAAAATGCGAATTAATTAAATAATGTCATATTATTCAATTAATAACAAAACTAGGGTTTTTTAGGACACTATTAAATAAATGGAATTTATTTAATTAGTCAAAAATGATGAAAAAGTGAATTAATTAAATAATATCGTATTATGCAATTAACAGGGGAAATTAGGATTTTGGATGCAATTGATGTGAAATGCACTGATATTTTGATGATAATGATGTTGATGATGTGAACATGGAATTTACAGTATGTAATAGGTGTTAGGTCAATTTTACATGTCTATATTTTTCCCCTCTTTGATACAAAATATGGGTTACAAGCTTTGTTTCAAATATTCTACATTAAGATCAAAAATTTGAAAAAGAATTATGCCTCACTATGCCCCAGCAGTTGGTGCAATAATTGTTGGATGTTGTGTTACCCCCTCGAGAGGTTGGCTAAAAAAAAAATATTTTGAGGTCAGGCTCACGACACTGTTCTATTTCAGTTTAGTTATGGAGAGGACAAAAAATGAAGACTATAGGTCCCTCCTTTCTTGTTCCAATGTTCTTGTGAAGTCCTATTTTGAATGTAGGAAGGTTGCCTAAGTAGAAATTAGGGTTTCCTAGGTAAAAATTAGGGTTTTGGAGGGTTAAAATTAGTAATTAGGGTTCTAATTACCCCATTTTCACTTTGATCCTATAGTGAATTCTAGCCTCTAGATTTCTCATATTGTCAATTGTTGAGGAGCAATGTCAAGGATTCAAGGAGCCCTACATCATTCAGAACTAGTTCCAGAGTTTAGATGGCTCATAAGAATTGGTGCCTTGGTATGTACCCTCTTTCTTCTCATTTTTCATCTTTTTATGTTCTTGTAATTCGTACATAAAGTCAAACTAGTCAGAAGTGAGATTTTTAGAGTTTTAGCACACTTGCATTGATTTTAGTGCATCTGTCAATTTAGAAAGCTCGCACTTGCAAAAATTCTCCACACTTTCTTTATTTTTTCACATTTGATCTAGATTTGTGCCTTTGATTTTAGCATTTGAATTGTTTTGCTCTTTTGATTGTTGTTTTTGTTTTCTACGCACTTGATCTATTTTTGCGCTTTTGTGAAAAAATTTCTTTTTTGATCCTCTCACTCTTGCAATTGCCCCTCATTTTGACTATTTTCATTGCTTTTGATAAAGTTTCCTCACTTTTTCTCATTTTTGCTTTCTTTTTTTCTATTTGGAACACTAAGTATTGTTCTTCATTGTTTTCATTTCATTTTTCATTCCTAGAGTGCACCCTTGACATTGTGGGTTGTATGGTTGTAGATGGTCCTTAAACTGTTGTAGTCGAGGGAGAGATGACCTCGATATCTATTTGATTCAATTTCCAGCTTTGATGTTTTGGAGAAAGACTTTCTAGATATGGTCGGGCTACACCACATTTGTTACATATTTGTACCATCCATTGCCACACTAGTATGATGACCATGCTTGTGGAGTGGTGGCATTTAGAGACTTCCTCATTCCAGTTTCCTATAGGGGAGGCCACCATTACCCTCGAGGATGTGTGGAGGATTCTCCTCATTCTTATCCATGATGAGCTCGTGATGTACCATGTTTGACTAGGTACTTATGCCATGCAACATATGTTGGGTGTCAGACACTTGGAGGTTCAGGAAATAGACGACTGGTTTCCCAATACATATGAGGCTCAGTTCATTCAAATCACTAGAGAGGTCTAATTGTTAGAATTGGCTATGGCTACCAAGATCTTGAGACCAAATAGAAAGCATAAGAAGAGAGATGAATATGAAAAGAATAGACTGTATTCAATGTCAATTATATGATTGTGATTACAAATGAGAGAAACCCCTTGGTTATATAGCCAAGGTGAGATGCAAGATGTCATAGGATTATGACAAGTGTCTTAATCATATGACATGAGACAAATAACTACACTTACCTAGGTTCACATGTAGTAGTTGTCAAAGGATAAGATAACAACTAATGAAAACTAACATCTTCTAGAAAGATTCCTTCCTATGACCTAAGTAAACTTAACTAAGATGTAAATAAGTCCCCTAGTAATGAATTAACTAGGTACAAGACTTTATTTACACCAACATCCCCCCTTAAGTGCAACTTAGGGAGTAGAAAATTATTATGCAAATGACACAAAAATGCAATGATGGGTCCCAGCTACTAGGCCATGTTAGCTAGCCATGTACAATGCAATGCAATGCAATCACTCACAAATGGAGAAAAGGAGAAAATCCAGTGGGACAAAAATCCTCCCCAAAAGAGAGATGAAATACAAAAGAAATGCTTTCAATGAAGAATGAGAAGGTAGAAACCCCATGTGAGGAAAAATACCCCCCCATAAGAGAGAATTAGAAAAGAGACAAGACAACCCCCCCTCAATGTTGAGTCTCCTGCAATGATGGTAGAAGCTCGGTATTGAATGTTGAAGATGATCCAATCTTTCCAAACAATGTTCCTTCCCTTAGGAAGAAAGAAAACCATGGATGTATGCAAAATGTCAAGAAGATAGAAATTGTATGATGTCTTTGAAGCATGCTTAAGTGTCTCCATGTCAATGCCAAAAGATGGCACACTGCAAACATGAATTCTAGGCCATAATGCTGAAGAGGACAATCCAACATCTAGTAGAGAAGAATGTAGAGCACAATCTAAAGAAAAAAAATTCCCCTCTGAAGAAAAAGAAGCCTCCTCCAAATGTTGTCCAAAAGAATCCACACTCAAGCCAATATGTGAAGAATGATCATGTAGATAATGAACAAGAGAGTCATGGTGTTCCCTCACAACAACTAAAGAAGGTTATTCTCCATCAAAGAGAAGATGAATGTCATCAATGGTGTCCTCCAAATCTGTAAGATGAGACTCCATAAACAAGTCTGAAATAGCTATCGGGAATCCATCCAATGTAGCCATATCTGGAAGACTATCAGGATCTTGTTGCATTGAATCACTAGGATCCAAAACTGTAGCAACACAAGAATCATCAAGTAAAATAGTAGATGGAGGAGATGAAATGCATGGCTCAAGGACTAGATCTGATGTGAGAATTTCCAAGTTCAGAAATCCAAATGTCTCCTCTGAATCATGGTGTATGTGGTCAATAGCCATAGGAATAAGGTCATCATCAAAAGAAAACTATGAAAGGTATACAACCAAGATAAATGATCAACCAGCCCAGTAGCAATGATCTTTTGAGTCTCCAAGTCTCGAATGATAACTGAATTAGGAGTGAACTCCATAGTTTTCCCATCTCCACCATGTGTAATATGATAAATGGAAAGAAGATTGTTCCTCAAATGAGGAACACACCAAACATCCTAAAAAGTGTTCTCCCCAATGCTAATAGATCCCTTCCCTATTAAACTCATGTATGTATTGTTTTCCATCAAGATAGGAGACATAAAACAAGGCTAAAATGAAGAGAAGATAGTCTATGAAGATGCCATATGATGTGATGCTCCTGAATCTAGAAGCCATCTCCCTAATCTTGGACCTGAAAGAGCGAAAAGAGCTTGTCCTTTATATCCTGATGTTTGACCTTTGTCCTTTTTAGATTTTTTTGAAGTAGAAGGAGAAGAAGATTCAGACATTCTAGAAGGAAAATCAATGTGATTCTTTTTGAGAAGTTTTTTCAACTCATCAATATCCTTCTTATAACAATAATGTTCTTCATGTCCATCCTTCTTGCAATATGCACAAAAAGGTCTCTCCTTCTTTGATGTTTCTCCTTTTGAGGATGAGGATTCTGACTCTTTATGTGGCTTGTTCTTTTTCTTCTTTTGCTT
>VDFB02081431.1:0-14704 GCA_007258455.2 Sequoia sempervirens
TTACAATTTCTTTCCGTAGAAGGAAACGAGTTTACGGAAGAATTAGCATCATTATCAGAAGACCTTGTGTGGCTTCGCTGGCATGATTTTCCCCTAAGAAATCTTCCATCATGGCTCACATTAAAAAATCTAAGTGTTTTAGAGCTTTATGGAGCTTTTAAGTTGGAAGAATTGTGGCAGGACAATGCAAATGTAAGTATTTTGGTTCTTTGGCTCAAGAAGATTACTTCAAAACTTACTTAAAGTTCATGCTTTTCTCAAGTGAATTGAATATAATAACGGTTGTCTGCAGCTTCCTTTGCAATTGAGAGAGCTTATTTTAATGGATTGCCCAAAATTGCACTGGCTTCCAAGCTCAATAAAACATCTTCAAAACCTGGAAAGGCTTGTCGTTAACTTGGATGATTGCAATGATTGGGAGTTACGTGGCCCCCAATCACTACCTAATGATTTTGGCAATTTATCAAGCTTGAAGTTTATACAGCTGTGGTTTTGCGATCAGTTGAGTATGTTACCTGATTCTTTCAGTCAGCTGATACACCTGGAATTTTCTAAAATTGTATCATCTTGTGAAATACTATCATCACTACCTGATGGTTTGGCAATTTAAGAGCTTGAAGTTTCTACATATATGAGGAATTTGCAATCAGTTGAGCATGTTGCCTGATTTATTTCAGTCAGCTGATACACCTGGAATTTCTAGATTTATCATTTTGTGAAATGCTATCATCACTACCTGATGGTTTTGGCAATTTAACAAGCTTGAGGGTAATACATGTGGGTTGCAGGCAGTTGAGCATGTTGCCTGCTTCTTTCAGTGAGCTGATACACCTGGAATTTCTAGATTTATCATTTTGTGCAATGCTATCATCACTACCTGATGGTTTTGGCAATTTAACAAGCTTGAGGGAGATGTTTCTCTTCAACTGTAAAATGCTATCTTCACTACCGGAGAGTACGCTACCAGTGTCGCTCAAATTTCTAGAAATAATGGAATGCTATTTGCTGAAGAACATCAGGTGTATTAGTGATCTGATAAACCTTGAGAGTCTGTCTATAAATAACTGTGTGCAGATAGAAGAACTCCCAAGCTTTGCAGATTTGGCTTCGCTGAACAATTTTTGTATGAGAGATTGCCCAAAAGTTGAGAAAATAGAAGGTTTGGAACACGCCAAGTCATTGAAGCAGCTGGAATTGAAGACACACTGGAAGGTCCCAGGTATACAGAGTTTAGAGAATGTGGAACGATTGGAAGAACTAAAGCTGAAATGTGACACAATATCAGCTCTGAAACCCTGTATTCAGTCTCTAAAGGGGAAGGTATTAAAACCATTTACGAATTCAAGAGTTTTTGGTATTATCTAAATGTTTGAAGTTTATGACTGAATGTTATGTGAACAAATACGATTTGTAGGAATGTCCAAGGAGGATGCTGATACAAGGTAGCGTTACCGGTTCGGTGGAGGCAATTGTAAAGTCTTTGGAGTTACCTGATCTTGCGGTCAGACGGATGGAAAAGCTGCCCGATGAATACAAGATTCCATGTGCGAAACATTTAGATGCTTTTTTGTGTTACGCGGAGGGGAATCAACAGAAGGAGGTACGTGTACACTATGGTTGGCACTTTCCCTATGACTATGACTTTCCCGGCTTTGACTTTCCGCCAGGTAAAACAACAGTAATGCGGGGTAAAAGAGAAAGAGTTGCCGAGATGTTTTATCAAATATTGGAACTTCTGGAATAGTTGGCGGCTACACAAATGCATACCTGGATATTGTCTTGTAAAATGGCAGGTTTTTTTGTTTGTTCTGTTTTGTTTTAGTTTACCCTAACAGCTACAAAAATAATTGTAGTATTTGAAGATAAGTTAGTAGTGGGTGTTTATTTGTTAATTTTATTTTTCTTTGTTTTATATATTTTTGTTTGATGTTATAATTTGAGTTTATATAAATTTAGATTCTGATTTTACGTTTCTTTGTAATAATTTCTTGACAAATATAATGATCAACATAATGATTATTTTAGGTATTTATAAAATATTATTTTTATATGTAATTGTTGTATTTAATTTTCTTTTATATTATACATTGTTTTATTTTATTTGATTTATTTATAGGTATTTTATTGTGCAATTCAAATTACTATAGAGCAATGTAAATATTTAATCTTTTGTTAATAATCTATAAGTGATTTTAGAGAATATAATACATTTTTTGTCAATTAGATGCTCAATCCTCTTTTTAAAGTAGTTTTGTCATACCGTCATCTCCCTTACTTTTCTAATTTTCGGCGCTCAATTGCATGCACCCATAAATCTTTTATAAACTTACATTTGTATTGTTTCTAAAAAATAATTTTAAAAAAATCATGTTTTTCTCATTTAGATTTTAATGTCAGAGTATTTTTTAATCTCCTTCACCACTATATATGTCTATGCTAGTTGTTATCAGATTGGCCATGATAAGTCAAAAGCATAGGTAACAGATAGAAAATTTAGGCATTAAGTAAGTTGAAACTATTAAATTGTTTAAATTATTTTTTGTGAAATAAAGTTAGAAAAAAATTATTAAAAATTGAAATAAGGCCACACTATATAATATCAAAAGAAACATAAGTCAAGATGGAAATAGAAATAACAAACAAAGAAGAAATCAAGAATTTTGATCAAAGTTATATAATCAAATTTAACATCTATGATCTATATTCTTAAGGAATTGCCTCTCATGAAAGAGCCCCAAATGGATTTTCCAAGTTAGATTACAAAACTCTTGATTCAAAATACATAAGTTTTTTGAAATCTCTTTCATGCCCCTTAGGTTGGCATGAATTGAAGTAAGGTTAGTTGCTTGGTCTTCAAGAATATGTCTCCAACAATCATCATCCACACCCACTTGAAAGGGGAGGCTATTATCACTATCTAGAAGCTCTTGAATGGAGGAGGATAACTCATGTAAGTGTAATCTCTCCTCCCCCATTTCTTGAGTATGGGTATTGCCCAATTCTGACAAGTTGTGGAGAATGGACATAAGATCATGAGAGGACCTTTCATGATCATGACTCATCAAAGCACACTTGGTGACATCCAAGTTTATGCTCATGGTAAGCCAAATTAACTTGAAGGCCTTAGTGAGGATTTTAGAGGACATTGAGGAAATGCAGGTAGCATTCCTTTTACCTTTAGAGCCAAAATCCATGTGAACAACTCAATTAACTTTAGCATAACGAAAAAAATATCTTGAGAGGCTACCCTCAAATTCAATATTGAAATCCTTGTATGTACCCCTTTCCCCTAAAACAACATGAGCAACATTCACGAACTCAAGTAGATTAGGAAAAGTTGAGGTTCTTAGGATTAAGATCACATTTACCTTGCAATCCTACATGTATGTTATGATCTGCAACACTCTTGGAAGGTTTACTTAGAAACATAAGGCATAATTAGAGAAATAATTTATAGTTTAGATTCTCCTAGAATCTTGCCATAAGTTAACATATGCATTCATGAGGGAGGTGGAATGTTGGTAGTTGAGATTGTCTTTGGATTGATTTATGCTACTTTATCTTTCTTAGGAAGTAGAGGAAGAAGTTAAGGATCTTATCATAATGGATGGGACCCACATGAGTTAGTGGATTCTAAAATGGAGTGATAGAATGAAGACTGAGCCATTGGAGATTTATGGGTCAAAAATGCCTTTGTAGTTATGTTTTCTATTTGGTGACTTATTGTTTGAGCCGATGTGATTTCCAAGTGAAGTCATTGAATTATTTACTAAAGTATTGAAAGATGATCTTAAAGGTGGGAATGGGGTTTTCAAATGATACTATGGTTTTGGTATCTATTGTTTTGGTGAAACCATTTATGTTTTTGGCCTATCTCTTTGCCTATATATTGGAGGTGTGCATATGCAATTTAGGGATATGTGTAATGATGGGAGTTCAACTTTAATTATCAAGATGAATTCAATGCTAAAGACATGGGAATATGGGTTGGTGCTCATAGGTGTGTGAATATTGGTGTAGTCTACCCAAAGGGTAGGATTGAGGTGAAGGTGTGAGTCATGATCAATGCCATTGACAATTTTATTAAGGGTTTTTAGCAAGGTTTTATTAGTTTCCTTGATTAGCTATTAACTTGAGGTTAGTAGGGGGTGGAACAATGATCTTGGATGTGAAAATGTTCATATAGGTTGTGAACTTCATGGTTCTTAAATGGTTTTCCATTGTTAGTGATAATGGTGAATGAGATACCATAACAAAAAATAGTATGGTAACAAATGAACTTGGATATTTGGGTCTGAATAGTAAATGTGAGGGGAAGGATTCAACCCACTTCATAGAATACTCAATGGCAGTAATTACAAATTTATGGCCATTGGAGGATGAAGGGTAAATCTTGTCGACTAAATTGAGGCCCCATTGCGAAAAGGGCCAATGGTTAGTAATAGTTTGCAATGCTTGAGAAGGTTTGTGGATGAGATCTCCAAGATGTTTACATAAAAGGCACCATTTGATATATTGACATGCATATTGCTCTATTGTAGGCCAATAATATCCTATTTTGAGAATCTTTTCATCCAATACCAAACTAGTTCATGTGCCCGACAATACTATATTGTACCTCCTATAATGTGGGATTTGTTTGAACCATCATGTTTAAAAATCATACTAAGGAACCATTATTATCTTTATGATAAGGTGTATCTCCAAGGAGGGTGTAATGAGATGCATGCTAGATGAAATATTTATGAACTGGTTGTGGGTGAGGTTAGGTGGTAATGGCTTGATCATGAATATATGTTTTCATATAATGGTACCAAGGAGATTCAAGACCAATAATTTTGCATACTAGCTTGAAATTAGGTGCATCATATGTTATTGTTAGGAGTTATTCTATGAGAAACTCACATCTTTGACTATCTTGTGGCATTTATAAGAAAGATCTTATGATGACCATGACATTTGCAATTTTTTATTGGGGCAAGGAAATTCCTCAAACTGGATATGCTTGAAGTACTATTTGAAGCTATCTACCATGCAATTGTAAGGGAGGAGATTGTCATCTTTTATTTAGTAATCCTTATTAACCTATTTGATTATGAGCCAATAATCTGCATAGACTTGTAGTTGTGTGATATTCCATTTAATGTTCATTCTTAGTCTTGTTATCAAGGCCTCATAGTTTTCCATGTTATGGGTGCATGGGAATGCTAGGATGAAAGCCCTTGGTATGAAGTCACCTTATGGGATAAAAAATATATGCTTGATCTAGGATTATAGTATGTATATGACTTGTCAATGTAAAGCTTTTGTAGTGGTGTATCATGGACCATGAAGGAGGACTCATTAGGAAAATATACTATCAAATGATGTGTATCTATTAGGGTAGCCTTTGCTAATTGATTTGAAACAACCTACCTTTTGGTGGATCCTTTATTCACATATTCAATGTCAAATTCACTAACTTGGATCATGACCTACTTAGTCATTCTCCCTATAAGAGATTATTTTACTAGAAAGTACTTGAGTGGATCAACCTTGGAAATGTGCTTGGTTTGATGATTAAGCATATAATATTGTAGCTTTTTTGAATTGATTTAACAATGGCTAGAAATGCTTTCTCCATGAAAGTGTAGCTAAGTTCATATCCAACCAAAGTGCAATTGATGTGGTATATGGCCCTCTTTCCTTTCCATTTCCATCACGATGTGCTAGAAGTGTCTCTAATTCTACTGATGTTGTGGAGATATATAATACTAAGGGATTTCCTAGAATAGGATGCATAAGCATAGGTAGTGATGATAGTTATTCTTTGATTTGATCAAAATTTTGTTAACAAGCGTGGTCCCACTGGAAGGCTATGTTCTTGTAGATTAGGCGAGAAAACAATTGACACTTGTTTGCAAGCTAAGAAATAAATCAAGTCAAATTTCATAAAATCTTTCTTTGAAGGCTACATAGTTTCTTGATTGTCTTAGGTGGAGGCACATTTTTAGGGCTCTTACCTCTGCTAGAACAAACTCTATTCCTCTTTGTTATACAATGAACCCCAATAAATTCCCTAAAGTAACATCAAATACACACTTCTTTGGATTAAGACACACTTGATATTGAGCTAAGCGATCAAAGATACACTCAAGGACTTGAGGATGATCTTCTCATCTTAGATTTACCTAGGAGTAAATCCTCAGAATCCTCCATGATGATGTGAAGGAGATTATTAAATATGATTGTCATAGCTCTTTGATATTTAGCTCTTATGTTTTTAAGACCGAAGGGCATAACTTGGTAGCAAAAGGTTCCCCATGGTGTGATGAAAGCTTTCGTATGTTGATCCTCTATGGATATATGGATATGATTATATCCTAAAAATTGTCCATAATGGATAACATTGCATGTCTACTTGTAAGATCTAAAATGGTGTCGATATTAGACAATGAGAAGTCATCCTTTGGGTAAGCTTTATTAAGGTCTCTAAAGTCAATGCAAATACAAATGCCCCTAGTTACTTTGGCAACTTGCATAATGTTAGATACCCATTTTGGATAATTTATTAGATAGATGAAGCCTACTCAAGATTTTTTTTGTAGCTCTAATTTAACCAAGAGGGTGATTTGGTGGTGAATCTTCCTTGTTTTTGCATAACATGATTTGCATTAGGGTGTACCCCTAGATGATGGACCACCAAATATGGATCTAATCCAAGCATGAACTAATATAGGACAATGTGAAGTTCTCATATGCCTTATGTAGGATAGTTAAGATAGTTTGATATTGTATAGATGAGAGGGTGACTACCTTGTATGTAATTTTTAGTTCTCCATTTGTGTCCAAATCAATTTTTTGGGTTTCTTCAATCACAATTGTAGATATTTATAGTCCTTGTGGATCCATTAGGGGGAGTTTGAGTTTCTCATCTTCCAATGTCTTAGAGAGGTTTTCACTAGAAGATACATCCTTTTTTTTACTTTCTATAGATTTGATGGTGCCTCAGAGAGGTTTTCACTAGGGGACCTTTTGTTTCTTTTTTAACTTTTCATTTTGTAACTAAGGAACTCATCTTCCCCGAGGTATGCATCAATTCATAAACAAATAATGAATTATTATCACCTAGAGGTAAGGTGTCAGAAAGTCCCATTAACTCAATGAAGCCCTCATCATTTTGGAACAAATTGAGATATATGGAGCCTTGTTGGTCCTAATCTATAATTTCAATATAACAAAGTGGAAGGTCAATGGTATAGATTATGTCATTGATGAAGATTGGGGATACATCCAAGTCATCAAACAAGGCTATAATAATTCCATTATCAACAACATTATCCATAATGTCAGAAGTAGTCTATCATCATTGTTGGGGGCATCTGATGGTTTCGTGGGTTGTGCTTGTGGAGGTATGTACCCAAGACCTTAGTCATAGGAGTTAATTGGAGGATTGATTGGTTGTAGAGTTCCTTGTTCATTAATTCCCAATATATTTCCCTTGTAATGCCTATTTTGACTAATATGAAAAAGGATATGATATTATTTCCATATGTGGTCAAGAATGTTATTATTTGTATTAGATTAATCCTTGTACACTTGTAACCAAGTATTAACATCTTGGTCAAGTTCTTCTAGTGTGCATGGGGATGAAAGGATAGTGGATCCACATTCTTTGGTATTGGGTGCGTTTTTGTTCTCTCGTTGGGTGGGCCAACCATATGAGCAAGGAGAGAGAGGCATTATGCCAATGTGAAAGGCATCTTACAACTCATATTCTCTCTAACCTTTGTGAGTGATCTTGAATTTGGGGAATATGTGAATGGGGATGGTAGATGAGGTGGATGAAGATGATAATGTTTTTGGATCAATGTAAGATGAAGCTTTAGTTGTGCTAGAAGTCACAACATTAGTCCTTGGGAAATGATGAAATTGTTGATAAGATGTTTCCATAGCTTGATAGTACTTCAAGAGATAGGGATTGGTATAGATAGTAACTCCAATTTCATTGTGAGAGAATTTAACACATTGGTGATAAATCGATTGAATGACTTGCATAGTGTGAGCCATGGGTGGCCGAGGAGGAGGTTATATGGGAGGTCAAGATCACTAACATGCCATGTAGTATATTGCAATGTCAAACCACTTGTATAGGAAGAAATATAGTGCCCTTAGATTCCCATTCTACATTATCATATGCTTTAATGGTGATTACTTGAGATTTTAAGTCCACAACAAAGTATCCCAACTATTTATTGAATTTTAAAGTATATGGATTTAAGGTAGATCCATTATCAAGTAGGACTCACTTAACCTTTTTTTTGGCTATAAGAACTTAAATATGTAAGGCTTTATTACAAGATGGGTCAATAGATGGAATGCCAATTTGACTAAAGGAAAGTTGATAAGTAGTTAAGAGGTGGTCTACAATTTCCTAGAATTTCTCAATGTCAATATCATTTGTAACTCGTGACTATTGCAATGCTTTGGCCAATATATCTTTATGGATGGGGGATGTTTTGAGAAGTTCTAAGATGGATATTTGTACTAGAGTCTTACAAGATGTTCTAAGAGATTATATTGGAAAATTTTCAAGGAGGATGAGGTGGATGGTCCAAGGATGGTAACCCTACCATGTCTAGGGGTGACAACACATTCAAGATCTTTGTATTTGATTTTGATAGAAGAAAAATGTGAAAGGCTATGAGAGATACATCACACAATATTATCATAGTTGTAAGGGTTTTTACTATGTTTGATGTTATTAGTGTTATTATTCTAGGATTTACCTTGGTTGGGGGAAGTGGAGGTAGACGTATTGCCTTGGGTATGCTTTGGGAGTGGGTTTTGATAGAGTCCTAGTTGATCATTTGGTGAGGAGGATAAAGTTCCCTCAATCTCTATGTCTCAATGATCAATGATATCTCAAGTGACTAGTTTTTGAGATTCATGCATGTCCTTTAATCCTATGATAGCTCTAATATTCATTTTCCTTATAAAATATCAAGATGGTTTGGGTCTGGATTCATCAAATAGCTATGTCATAGGAAATGTTGCCATTTTTTCTTGTATGAAATTCTTAAACACATCTATGGTTTCCTCGAGGGTGGTGAATTTTCTTATAGGATTATTTTGAGGGTTTTGTCTTGGTTGTCCTTGAGGTACATAAGTTGTGTTAGCATCACGAGGCACCCTATAGAGGTGTTTTGAGTGGAATTTTATTTGCTCATAGCTTGAGCATGTTTAGCATTGATGACACCATCACTAATTATATTTTTATTTTTGACCGAAAACACTGGCTTGTCATTAGATTGTTTATCATTGTTATCTTTATAAATTTTGACTAAGCATTTGGCTATAAGGGCCTTTTAAATGGTGACCCATTTTTCTATTATCTCATCAAAGGTAGAGGTGCAATGTACCTACAAGTGGAATGACATATCCAAGTTCAAGTTCTAAATGAAGATGTTAATGAGTTGTTTCTCAGGCATAGGCCAAGGGAAGCGGCTAGTGAGTCCTCTCCACCATTATAAATATGTCACAAAGATCTTTCCATTATGTTGTTTGGAATTTCAAGGATCAAGCACATGGTGACTTTATGTTCAATATTATAGGAGAAATGAGCAACACATTTTTCAGATAGGTTTGCAAAGTTTGAGACAAAACCATGGGGAAGGTGCATGAACCATTCCAAGGCTTGTCCACCCAAGCTATGAGAAAACAAGTACAGAAAGTATTGATCATCGTATGCTACCTCTTGATATACCATGAAGAATTCCTTTACATGGTTTCAATGGTTTCCTTTCCCTTTGTATTTATCAAATATTAGAATTCAAAAGTATTAGGGAAAGGCACCATTATCATTGATCTATTAAAAGGATAAGGAAAAAAGTATTCAAACTTGTGTTTTCTTGTTGTCCTTGCTTGCAAGTTCTTTAAGGAAAATTTTATTTCCTCTCATTCTTGATCAAAATGTGTTGAAGGAGTGGGGGAAAATTTCCTAGCTACATTGGAGGGTACACATTGATGTGTAGGATATTGGATCATGCTAGTTTGGGTTAACATATTGTTGGATAGGTGGGATAGTATATTGTTGGCTAGGTAGTATGACATTTAGAAAAGAGAATACTTATGAAGTGGAAAGGGTTTGAGATTTATGGAGGGGGGTATGAGATCATAAGTGCATGAGATGTTTGTATAAGGTTGGAAGAAGAATTTTGTGGAATATAGGATGAAGAATCTTGGGCGATGTACATAGAGGACGTTTGGGGGATGTTAGAGGAAGAGATTTGTGGGATATAGGAGGAAGAGGCTTGAGGAATATAGGTAAAGGATAATTGTGGAATATATGAAGAGGATGGTTGGGGTATGTGGGATGAGTCAAGAACATACTTTGGGGAAGGATGTTGAGATGATGCTATAGGAGTGAGGTTGATATGGGTGAGATGGAGGAAGAAAGAGATGATTAATAAAGGGGTTGAGACTAGGAATATGAACCATGGTTTGTGGCATAGTGGGATGAGTAGGGACATACAATATGGTAAGTTGGATTTTTGAGGTGATAATTAGATCATCTAGGAATTAGGATGGATTTGGAAGGAAAAGAGAGTGTAGGAGGTGTAGTGTTTGGAAGTTATACTAATATACTAAATTACCAAGGTTTAGTTCTTGTGAATAGAGATTACCCCATGGGTTATTGGAGGATGACTTGGGGGTTTCTATCCTCATAACATCTCCCAATATGGACATGCCAAAAATAGAGGGGAGTTTGTCGCCTTGGTTTTCGTTCAAGGATGACATTTTTATTGAGTGTTATTATCATATCTATCATGTCCATATTTTCATAATTATTCATAAAGTATTGGAACCTAGGGGAAACTTTGGTTTTGACACCATTCCTTCTTGCTCTTGCCAATTCATTTGGGTTGAGGACCTTCCTAGGTTAGAGAAATCATGGTACTCATACCTAGGCATTCTCATGGTGAAAGGTAGTTGTTGACCTCCATTTGTTTCTTTGCTTGCAGTCATGTGAGGGGCATAAAATTGGTATGTTTGGATGCAAAATTGATTACATTTAGTGGTATACCTCTTAATTTTAATAATGTGGTTTTCTTGGGGATGATTTTTGGTGAAAAAAATTTGAGACTAAGCTGCAATATTAGTTTATGTATATGAATTCAAATCTGAAAAATAAGATTACCAAATCAAATTATATGTATGTGATTGAAAATTTATCTCAATAGAAAAATCAACAAACAAAATATGACAATAGATTTAAGTGGAGAAACTCTTTCAAGAAAAAAACTCCACACGAGAAAAGAGAGCAAGCATATTATTAATCTTCACAAAGGATATATACCATAATAAACTTCACTACTGATCTATGAGAAATTTAGATGCACCCATACACTTTCAAATAACTAATTATGAAGCTATCATCCCATGGTTCCAATATATAGAAGTTGTGGGAGGTAAAACCACAATGGTAAACCAACGTAAGAGATACTAAAACCACTTATGAAAACCCAAATGCTTTTCTTGGAAGACAAAGAGTCATAATAAAATATTAAATAAAATGTGCAAGGCTTCAACATTGGCATCTAAGCCATAGCCTTTTCAACTTCTTCCTTTTAGGATGCTTTGTTGACTTTTTGACTTCCAAATGGAACATCAATGGACACCTCTTTCCCTCCAAACTTGGGCACCCCACTCAAGACCTTTCACATTACAAATATGGATTCCTAGGAGGGAGACTTTGTCCATAATCATGTGTAACCTCCACCAATTAAATCCTCCCTTGAAAATATAACTACAATAATGCCAATATTTAATGAATTTCTCTTATGTCTTCTAGAACACTTTCCAAGAAACATGGAGACAAATAAATGACATAGGTTTGTAACATTAATGCCACCTAACCTAACAATTTTTTGGATGGGTGGCTATAGTTAATTTCCTTTCAACCATATTTAATATATTAATTAAGGTTATATTCATTTGGTATTGATTTCTTATGTTAGATAGGTTGAGTTCTCAAGTTAAGAATTGTGGATACAATCTATGCCTTTGGCTCTTCAAGAATTTGACAACTTCAAATAGGCTATGTTCTCAAGAGAGCATTATGAGGTGTTTGCTTGTGATTTAAGATCTTGATTCAAGTTGTTGAAGGTTTGATTTATGATTCTAAATAGTATCTAGTGTCAATTTTATAGATGTTTAGGGGATGTTGTGTTGTAAGTTTCTCCCTATCAAGAGGTATGATGTTTGGTTTGATATATGGTGTTTAGGGTGAAGGATGTAACTTTTATGTTTAAATTGTTGAGTTAAAATGACACTCTAAGAATCAAAGGTTCCTAACAGATTTGGAATCAATTTTCAAAACTTCAAAAACATATCACAAATTTGTTCTCACATTACCATTAATGCATTCATGAGTTGAATGTAATAATCATAAATAGAATTGAGAAAAGTAATAATCCCACTAGAGTACAAAGACAACAACATAGTAAAGAAGAGAGAACACAAAAGAACAAAGTGACACAAGATTTTCCAAGTGGAAAACCTTCCTGGGGTATAAAAACCATTCCCTAAATGCCTTCCAGGCTTAATCTTTTAATCAACTGTTCACAATGCCTTATAGGCTGATTTTTGAGCACCCACTCAACGAGCACCAACCCATCATTTAGAGATAACTATCTCAAGTAGTACCAATCCCTCAAATTATGTTCTAAACAATAGTAATGGTTCAAAGGATTTCTTTATTTTATGTTTAGCATATATCTCTCTATTTTCTTATCTATAGAATACCTTAAAGATTCAATAATTGAATCCCTAAAATACTTCATAGAGAAGAAATTTACAATCTTTGCATCTTGTTATTTAGATTTTATTGCAAAGTTTATCCATACATTTTCATACAGCCAAAGAGTGATAGTCTCAGAATTACAACAACCGAACATAAACCATAGTTTTCTGCTTCAATTTATAAATGCCAGAAAAGTAACAGTCTTCAAAAGTAACGACTGAGCAACCAACCAAAACAAGAGCCATTTCACCCAACTTTTGAAACTTGAGAGATCATTTCTCTGCATAAAAAAAATACAACTTCCCACCACAGAAAATCATACCTTCCAATGAATGAAAGTCAATACGCAGTCAAGGCATCATTTGTCATATTAGTAATAGAGATGCAGAGTGTAGTTAAAGAAAATGGTGATAATAATCCAGTATGTGCAACATGAAACACATAACTAAAAATACCAGACAAAATTGTAACTCCCATGGCTCCAACAACCATTGTCGAGCTTCCAGCCAGAGAGGCGCATCAAACATAGCAGCCATACCGTTCATTTCTGAACCAAAAACGAATTTCATCCTGATAATGCCATTACAGCCAACAATAGTAGTAAAGAACAATTATGAAGCTTTCTCATGATGGCGGCTAGGCTTGGGTTTGATACCCAGTCAAAAAGAATAAGCTCAAAGTGTTTTCCCTAACAACCTTTCATTTCAATCGATGACATGTTATGCCAAAGGCAACTTTAACATTGCCAAACGTTCATCCCTAATTCAATCGTTAGTCATCCCCTTGGTTCAATTCGCTTTCGCTATGACACATCAGAGTCGGGGAGAAGACATAACAAATACATCATGTCTCTTCGATGGGCTTCCTTAGTATATTATGCATTCGCTGAGACATAAGGTAACTTCTCACCGAGATTCCCTTTAGATTCATTCACTATCGTTGTGACCAAACGAGATCAGAGAGACCTCTTGTAGACTCCATAATGTTTTTTTGAGAGCCATCAAACATCCTTCTAGTCAATGAGACAAAAAGATTCTCTCACCGAAATGAAACCATCATTCGCTATCGCTATAGATTTTTATATCGGAGAGATATCATATAGATCAACTTTGTTATACCGAGAAACTTTATTCACTAAGTCGTTGAGACAATACCAATCTCTCGTCGAAAGCACTTCATAAGACTTAGTCGGCAAGACTAAGGTTTTCACTATGACATTCCATCGAAACAAAAACTCTTGCCGATATGCAATTTTTCACTGGCGGTCGGAGTGACATAGCGCATTTGTTATGACTTCACACCAAAAACAATATGTTAGGCTGAAATGAATCTTTAATGTGCTAGTCGATGAGACAAAAATCTTCGGTGAGACCTATTCCGATACCTCACCGCTCTTGCAGATGAGTTTCCATTAAATCTTCAGTCGGTGAGACAAGGTAATTTTGATGTGACCACATACCGATGGAAAAATCTTATGCCAAAAGACCTTTCTGTTGTCGCCATAACAAATAGGAGGTCTTTCCGATAGCTTCCAGAATGTACGATAGCTTCCAGAATGTTAAAATCAATCACCATGACATCTGAAATGTCTTGCCAATAGGCAACACAGACATTTCAAATTGGACCAGGGAGACCTTGCCAATATGAGATCAAAGAATGTAATCAAATGAGATACACCTATGGTATGCAAGGAGAACCATCTTTCAAGCTTTGTCAGTCAAAGAAATAGCATTCATAACTTGAACCAGAATTCTTATCACCATGAAACATACCAAATAACTTTCTGTAATAGCCAAGAGACATCAAAGAAGTGCCATTATAAATCATAAGGATCCAAACTGAGATTGATCATCAAAGAGAACTAACTGAAAGAGATTTTTTCGTCAAGAGAAACCATATGATCACAACTGAGATCCAACA
>VDFB02081432.1:0-14954 GCA_007258455.2 Sequoia sempervirens
ATGATTAACTATAATTAGGAAATGGCTTAAGACTAACATAACAAGATGGATTAAGGGGAGATACACATGAACCTTGACTTTAATTCATGTGAGAATTTTTTTACTATATATAAACTATCAATTAAATATAGAACTATATACTTACCGATATTTATTTATTTCATTGTACCATTTGAATCCTCTCCTTTTTGTAATGCATCTATGATTATTTCATGCTCTTCCATAGAATTTTTCCATATATCTAACTAGTTTTATATTGGTTTCCAAAACAAAATGAAGGATTTAAGTGTATTTAGATACATTAGGGGCATGGAAATAAGAAGAGATGGAGAAAATAATAACTTTGGTTAGGCTAGAGTATGTGAATTCTATGTTGGAGATATTGGAATTGGTAACTTGTAGAATTTTGTGTGTTCCTATTGTGATGGGGACAAAGATTAGTTTTAGATTGCCCAAAATCTCCTAGTGAGGTGGAGATATGATGGCAGTACCTTATGCAAGTTTTGTTGGTAGTTTGGTGTATGTCATGGTTTGTATAAGAATAGACATTTCCCAAGAAGTGGAATTCTTTAGTTGATTCATGGCTAGTCTTGGACAAGTAAATTGGGATGTGGTAAAGAGAGTATTTAGGTATTTACAAGATAATACTGATTATTCTTTATGTTATCATGGGCATCCTATAGGATATTTGAATTCAGTTTGTATTTGTAGATTTGTGGATTTAAACTGGGTAGGTGACATTAATAGTAGAAGATCAACCAATGCTTACTTTTTTGCTATATTTGGTGGTCCTATTAGTTGGAGGAGTAAGCAACAAGTTGTAGTCACTTTTTCCAGTACAATAGAAGAGTACATGACAACTACTCATGCTTGTAGAGAATCTATTTGGCTTTAGATATTGTGTTTAGTTATTTAGCTCATTGTAGGGATGATCACTATTTGCAGTCATAGTCAAACTACTATTTTCTTAGGAAAGAATCCAACCTTCCATGCTAGAAAAAAACATATTGATGTTCAATTCCACTTTTTTAATATATTGTAGAAGATGGTAAGGTGAAAATTGAAAAAGTTGTTAGATTTTGATTAATGTTGCAGATTCCTTGACAATTCCAGTAAGCATAGAGAAGTTTAGATGTTGTTTTGAGTCTATGGGAATTTTGGCCCCTAGCAATTGATTACATGGTTAGATTCACTCTTGAAAGGTGTTAAAAAATTTAGAGAATGTTGGGAATAAAGGTGTCTCAACCTTTGCAATTTCCTAACATTATTTTATTAATTTAATTATTCCTATATTATAATTTATTGCTCATATTTATTTTTCATCTAATGTGACTTGGCATAGTGACTTGTTGGCCCATGTCAGAAGGTGACATGGAAAGTGACAAGGATATTATGGTCCCCACAAGTAAATGTAGGCATCCCACTTTAGGAAGAGATTATTTGACATGTGATGGTATCTTTGAGGTATTTGTAAGTCATTATTATATGATAGATTCTTATGATAGGTCATGACTATGTAAGAGCTATATTCTATGAAAAGTTGGACAAGTGTTGACTAGCATCTTTGCATGGTAAAGTGGGTTCCCAATTTTGACCTATGATAGGTTGTAAGAGAGTGTAAGAAGCATCAACTATTAATAGTTTTTTTTATGATAGATTCTTTTACAATTGTAAGAGATGACACATATGGAAGATTCTATGACATTATAGGACATCTTTCATACCTATTTGGGGTAAATTTGAAGCACTAAAGAACATGGAGGCATGTAAGGGGGTAAGGAATGATTGGAAAAGTGTCACAAAAGTTAAACATATTTTGGAAAGTGTGCCACATGGATTTAGATGTCCATCTCTTATTTCTTGCTCATGAAGCTTACTCTATGCTTGTATTTCTCTATAAATAAGGTTCTTGTGGGAGTATTTTGTAAGGTTCATTTGGAGGTATTATTATGTTGTCAGAATTTCTCCAAAATTTTATATTTTTATATACTCTTGGAAGAACTTGCATTGCAAGTGTATTGTAATCACCATTTATTTGATAGTGCATTGTGTAGGTTTTGGAGTGTGGGGTTTTTTACCCAAAAGAAATTTCCCCTTGTATATCTTGTGTTTCCCGATGTATATCTTGTGTTGTGGGTATTTATACTTTGCATGTGATGTTATTTTTTAAATCTCTCTTTTATACATCTCATATTGTAACTATTGAAATAATTAAAACTGTACATCTATCCTCATTAGATTAGTTAGAAAGCATTTCCACATACCTTGATTCCTTTCAAAAGAGATGGTATAGTTTAGCATGCACCAAAAGAATTCTTTGTTGGATGAAAAGTAGAAACAAACATTGAATATTGAGGAATTAACATTGATAAGAAACTTAGGACCAATTATTCATCTTGTTTTTTTATTCCACATTTCTTGAGTTGGAACCTTAGAAAATTTAATTTAGCAAAGAACTCCTAAATTATGTTAAGTCTTTTGGATTAAGACTTATTAGTTCATTCTCTAGTTGATGTCCCCTCATTATATCTTGATTACCAAACATATTTTCTAATTTTTTCCATACATCATTTAACGGTGCTGTGGTAGAATCAATTTGAAAGAGAAGTTCAAGAGAAATAAATGTACATAATGTTTCATAGGTTTCATCATTTTGATTATATCATTTTTACTTTTTAGTTGTTCTTGTAGGTTCAAGTTTCAAACCCATAGTGACTTAATGTAATCAAAGTTTCTTGAACTTTATCTCCATTTATTTATTTCATTCATAGAAGTTAAATGGAGTTAGCATTATTTCCATTTTGAAGAATAACACACAATGCAACCCCCTTGATTTTCCTATTACTGATTTATTCCCTACGTAGAAAGATGTGCGGGATTTTTTTACAAGCTTGTTAAGTTTGGATACCTAAATCAACTGTTCATAAAGTATGATGATTTTATAAAAGAGGGCTATCCAAAAATTAAAATTGATTAAAAATTTGAAATCCTTGGATTTGTCTAAGCAATTTAAAAAAAAAAATTGCAAAATTTTGACAAATTGAGTGAAAGTTATGCCCTGTCGAATTTCTCTTATAATGTAGGCTTCAGAGGCTAAAAAACAAGTTAAAGTAATTTACAATTTTTAAAATATTTCTAGTGGTTCTTAGATTTTGTATCAACTACCACTAAATGACATATAGTAGATACTATACTCTTTAAAATTTGACTTTGTAATGGTGGGATGGATTTGGAAATGAAAAGAGCTACTAATTTTATTTAGCATATATATATATATGTGTGTGTGTGTGTGTGTGTGTGTGTGTGTGTGTGTGTGTGTTCATGAAAAAAGTGGTTTAATGATAAATAAGAGTTGATAGTGATGTGTATAATATTTTAATGATCATGTAATTTTTTTTATAACTTAGGGTGTCCCCATGTCTCAACCCAATGTCCCTGAGTGGTTTATCTTGAGATCAACTCAAAGGTGCACCCTTGGAATGGGGTGAGCTGAGGAGAGACTAATCCCTAGGGATGCACCAAACTGCCCGCCGAGAATGATCATGTGATTTTTATGACTTATATCATTATTATATTAATAATAAATGTTTGAAACACTTAAAATATTTCACTTTTGTAACCTATTAAAAAACTATTATTAATATTTTCTTCATAAAGACAATATTTAAATTCAATATTTTTTAAAATTATTATATAATAATTTTAATTAAAAATGAACCTTTTAAAAAAAACATAAAATTTTAACTTTTCTTATATATTTTTTCTTTAATTAATAAGAACCATTGAATTAGAAAATGCCAATAATAATTAGTTAAAAGTAATCCATCACAAAAAGTTACCCATCTAGAAAGGGACTAATAGCAGCGCAAAAGAAATTAACAGATCAAAATCCTTCCTATATCAAATACAGAAATACATGCTAGAAAGTTTTTACAAATTTATCTCCAAGCATAGTCTAATATTCTAAGACTTGTAAACAACCAAAATAAACATACAAAATCCCCAGCTTGGAATCTTCCATCCATAACAACAGAAAGCAGCACAAACATAGTCTAACTGAAGCAAACAGAAGTACTACTAGTCGCAGAAGGCAGCAAGTATTCTTCTAGGTGGTTTAGAAGTCCTCCTTGCATGCATTACAAATCTGTTGTCTAACACAACCACATCACCAATTTTCCACTTGTGGTCGACAGCCTCCTCCTCAGCAATTTGGCGGCATGATTCAATGGCCTCTCTGGGAACCACAGATCCATCTCCTAGCATATGCTGCTCTATATCTTCAAATGCTATTAGATTGAACCAGACTTTCTTGTCACCATCCACTATTCTGATAGAAGTTGGTCCTAAATGAAGTATCATTTGGTTTCCATCCCAACTCACCTTGGACAGTGTTAGCCCAGAGTCCTTAGCCCTGGAAAATTTTGGCAGCGTATCTCTCATTAATTTTTAATAAAAAAACTCTCAAAAAATTGTGGCAAGTTTTGCAAAAATTCAATGTATTACTTACTTATTTTCTGCTTCTTCCTTATCCTTAGTTTTGTAGTAGGTTTGCCAGCCCGTTTTGTAATCATCAGGATTGTCCTCAGCAGAAAGAATTATTGGAGAAACCACCCCTTCCTTCTCCATCTTGCTTATTAATTCTGGGTATTTCTCTTCCATTCTTTCAGTAATTCTATGGCTCAATAAAATGGCAGTCTCCCCTCCGTCTGGAGGAGCAATCTCACAGAAAAAGGCTATTTTATTTGGAAAATCCTTAAACTGCCTCAACAAAAGAGTTAACAATATATTAAAATGAAACACATTTGACTATCAATCCACTATGTGACTATTGCAGTAATCTTTATGACAATCAGTTGACTTGATAAAGCAATTGTTGATGATGATAATGCAAAAATATTGAAGATTGCTTCTGGATTTATTATGCACATTTTTGTATTCAATATTTCAGATAACATTCCAACAGTTTAACAGAACTGCACATGTCATCAACATGTCGATAAAGAGCAGTAAATGTGTTTAGTCTTCTCTAGTTTGTTGTTATTAGATGTCTAATTTGATGTTGAACAGCTCCAATTAATCGTCATTTCTGTTAGTATAATTATAAAAAAATTGTTGAGTTCATTGTATCTATAAATATGTACATCTATTAATAAATAATGTATTGAAAGAGTGTTTCAGCTATTATAAATTCTATTTTGGTATCAGAGCAGGTCGATCTGCTACAGCTGCTGTAGTCATATTCCAACATAGTTGTTGCATATAAATTTTAGAATGTCATAAGCCTGACATTGAGGACGTTGTGGTGGTTGTTATGGCCTAAGAGGAATCTGTTGCAGAGCCACTCATCCTAGAATATGTGAAGGAGATCAGAGGAAAGAAAATGAATCAAAAATTATTTGAGTATTGTTTATGTGAATGAATGAATCAAAAATTATTTGAGTATTGTTTATGTGTTGCTTCTGTGATGAAATTGGTGGTGCTGCTGGTCCATTTGAGAGTTGTTTGAGCAGCCATAAGTGTTGAAAAGGCTTAGTCAAGAAGCTAAAATTGGAGATAGGAGGCAACCATTGATTATGTTTGATTGGAAGAAATCAAACTCTTAGCCTAAAAAGGTTACAACTTAAAAGAAGCGGACACTTGTTGTGTATAAATTAATTGTTAGGAAGCTCGCTGCAGCTATGAAGAAATCCATAAAAAAAAAAAAGTCGATCATTGCTGAATAATTATCAGATGATAGTGATGATAATTTCATTGAAGATGAGACAGTTGTTCTACTTTGAAGAGGCCAATACATTGAAGACGGTGAGGGATGTAGTAGAAGATAGATAGATGCCCAATAGTCTGAGGTGCTTGTGGATCAAAGAAACTATACTTCATTAGGGTTATGAGACATACATGTGAGGATTGGTGTCCAATAGTTCAAAGGGGGATCCGAAATCTAGAAGTTCAACATCATACTTTTATGAGGGTGATGAGACACTTCATGTGCAAGTGGTGTCCAATAATGTTGGCAACTTGAATTGTAGCTAGGTAACTATATTTGGGAGAGGCTTGAAGAATTTTTACTGGTTCAAGAATTGTTTTCAAATAATAGCTTATGTATAATGTATTGTTTAGTTTATGTTGTTAATCAGTTTAATGTTGTAGTGTTAAGAAAGGGTGTTGGAATATAACACTCCTACAGTTTAACATAACTGCACGTCATCAACATGTCTATAAAGAGGAGTAGATGTGTCTAGTCTCCTCTACTTTATTGCCATTAGATGTCCAATTTGTTGTTGAACAGCTCCAATTAGCTGTCATATTTGTTAGCATAATTATAAGAAAGTTGTTGAATTCATTGTATTTATAAATATGTACATCTGTTAATAAATAATGTATTGAAAGAGTATTTCAGCTATTATAACTTATATTCAGTGATCCATTGTATATCATTGATTATAATCCAAAACTTCCAAAACAAAACTTTATACAGTAAATTAAATACAATCTTCATATTCTATTATATAGACTGTGGAAAACATATGCCAACTACCAAATTATGTATATAAAAGATTAGAAGTATTTTTAATTGTGCTAGGAACTTACTGCAACCAGCTCATGGTGGAATTTGATGGGTCGATGGAGAGGAGCTTCATTAGCAGTAAAAACTCTTCCCTCAATCCTTGTTCTTGAAGCTGCGCCCATATATTTATTTTCTTCCCAACCAAAAGCCTCCATAACCGCATTGAAATCTGATGCAGTTTTGAGGGGAAATCCTCTGAAAAGCAATGCTCCCACCTTCTTCAGTTCATCGTTAATCCACTCTTTATTGTTTTCAATGGTGTGGAGAAAGGATGGTAAGGTATTAGATTCCTCCTTGTCATCTTTTGGGAGGAGAACCGTTGGAAAGAGGAGGCCATTTTCATCTATAACTCTCTGGTACTCAATTTTCCCTTGTTGGAAAGGGCACTCCTGCATCGTCCCCATTTTCTTAAACACCTTTAATAATAACGGCCACGCCTGTGTCGGAGAATTGCGTAGGTATCTGTAAGTAATTTCAATGGGATTTCATGACAATCGCATAAAGGCCAATACAGTGGAAGACCAAAATTGTGGCCTTTGTGATGTGTCGCCCATTTTGATTTGGCTTATCTGCTTTGGGTTGCGAATCTTCCAGTCTAATATTCTTTTCTGTGACTGTTTGTTGGCTTCGGGATTTTTGCATTAATAAAATCTACTATTAAAAACAGAAATGCCGGCCGGGACGTACTTATTCATGACGGCGAAGGCTAGAATTGGGTTTTTTATGTTATTAGTGAAATATATTACGTACGCCTCGTGTAAACCAAGGCACTTGTGTTTTTGTGGCCCAACCCTCGCATATAAATACATGTTTATTGAATATGCTGATGTGTGCCTTTACGTACTCAACCACTTGGATTTAAGCCTTAAGGGAGTACATGTTTGGATAGGTGTGAGTCTTAAATTTATGTTTTAGATTTAAGACTTTAATTTTTTTAAAAAATTTCAAAATATCTTGTTATATTATCTTTATCTTTTAAATTTTTTATTATATTTTTGTCAAAGTCTTATTATTATTATTTTTTGTTTTCGAGAAGTCAATACTTAGAGTTTTGTTGAACATGAGATTACTACATACATAATAGACAGTAATAATATAAGGAGAATGATTTTGATCATGATGTACACCTTGATCAAATTGATACACATGATTTTGGTTTCACTACACATTTACTTTCTCAATAGAGTACTAATTTATCTAGGGTATCCTCCCCTTCGAAGTTGGTTGGTGCTTTTCACAAGTTACTAATTGATAAGTTTTTTAGTTTATAGATTCCTCAAGACATCTATCCTAAGATTAACTCTTCAAGTTCTTAACATGGTGCATCTTCCACCTTCCACTCAACCTTCTTCCTCCATTATTACTCCTACCACTTCTATTATTTTCCATGCCCTTCATTCTATTGTGATTTATTTTTCTTATGCTCTCTCATCTAGTATGATGTCTAACACTTCTCTTATTGGTGCCCCACCTAATTTCCCTATTCACCCTTCTAGTGTCATACCCTCATCTTATCCTACTAATTTGATCCCTTCCTTTAATCCTTCTAGCACCATTACTTCATGTTTAGTTGCTAACCAGTACTATACCTTACTTTTATCCTACTAGTGTCAAACTTTCCTCTTTTCCTTCTAGGACTCCTAACACTTATTTTACTCCTCATTCTAATGCATATATGTTTAGTTGCACATAAGGTGGATGCCATGCTTAGTAGATGATTGAATTTGAACAAAAATCAACCCTTATTATTTTGATATGGTTATTTATCCATCACTAGTTAGTTTTGTGTCACCAAACGTTTAGATGTACAATGGAAAAGGTGACCTAAATACACCTCCACAAATTTTCCAAGTTGTAGTTTTAGATAATATGCATGGAGATAAATAAGTGATTGTTATTTCAATGCACATTTACGGATAATGCTATAAAATTGTTCTATGTTTACATTATGGGTATATTTATTCCTTTAACAAGTTGTTTCAAACCTTTCACAATCACTTTTTGTGAAATATTATGACTTTGAAGCCATTGAGTTTTGATTTATTTAGCTTGCTTAAGGGAATAATCATAGAAGTAATAATTATGTATTCAGATTTTAGTTTTTATATGTTAAGATAAAACATGGCCTTATCAATTATTAGTTATAAAGTGTATTTTTTCAAGAATTGTTGTTGCCAATTTGAACAATTTTAGGCTTCATTCATAGTTTTGTATGCTCATGTTACACTAAGAATATGTGATAAATATTATTAGCCTTCAATGTTTTGAACTATGGGTTTTGTCATGTGCTATCTATGTCTTCCTACCCTTCCATGTTTTAAAGAAACTTGAAGTAATCTTTAAAATCATAATTGTAAAAAAGAGTATTTGGATATTACCAATAATGTGATTAATGTTGAACTAACTTAACTATTAGTTTTAAACATCATTACTTAATAAAATATAAAAAATTGAGTGAGCCCTTGGCAATAAAATTCAAAGTTTGTGTCATGCTAATATGGTCACTCTTCCTCCCATTCATTCGTTATATCCATTTAGATGAATTCCAAATTGATATTATGATAATATATTTAGTAATTATTGTTGATGCATATATACACCTTTGAGAACATCCTACACCATGTAGAGCACCAAAGCTCAAGAAATTCTTGCAAACTTGAGATAAATTTACTAGCCAACTAGTTAGATTAAAAAATTTCTCCTTATACACCCTAGCTTAAGTCTAACTAATAGGGGAAAATAGAGAAATGTTGAAAGTGTTAGAGAATGCCATGCTCATAAAGCATGAATTTATAACCTTCCACAAGTGAAATGATAAACACAATAGGATATCTATCAAATAAATGAAGAGTGTGTAAATACAATAACAAACCTTGCATATATAAACAAGGTGGATGGGGTGAGAAGGTAGAAGACAATGACTGACCACCCCTCCAAATGTGCAACACTTCTGAGCTCACTTGACAAGTGTGTGAGAAAGTGGCAAGTATGCATGCAATAGGTGTCTCAAGTGATGAGAAAACATGTCTCAACCATATGAAGTGATACAAAAGTATGAAATAGACTAAGTAAACTTAAGCTCAGTGTGAATAGGTCAATCCTAGAATGGTGATTTTCTAACTAGATGAATAATGACTCTATTTACACTAACACCCCCTCCTAAGTGCAACTTATGGAGTAATGTATGCAAGATGATGAATCCTAGATACTAATCCATAATAGGTACTAATGTATAAATTTCTCATAAAGTGGAGTACAGGAGAAAAATTGATGGGAAATCAAAGCTCCTCTCTAAAAGAGAAATGATATAAATACAATAAAATGTACAAGTGAAGAAGATAGAGAGAGACTATGGATCCCCGCCATAAGATCATAGAATTTGCAGTGTTGAGTGATGATCAAAGAAGAATGTTGAATGTGATCCATAAAATTTGAAAAACATTTATTCCCCATGGAAGAAGATGAACTACATATAGGTGCATGAAATATTCCAATGTGATAAGAATAGAAGTATTTGAATGACGAACAAGATCCAAGTACAATGGTGAAATATCTAAAAGTTGCTCAAATACTCCATGTACAAAGGTTGATGTAGAACAAAAACCAAAGACGTAGATGGGTTGACAACAACATTGATGTGGTTGTCATCAGAGGTTCTTGCCAACTCTATGAAATGGGATTCACTAAACAAGTCTAATATGTCATGCAAGTAATCATCATAATCAACTATAATGGAAAAGAAACTACATCAATATCTTGGTGTACTGAATCATGAGAAACCAATGGTGTAGGAACACTCAATACTAAAGAAGAAAAATTTCAAGGAGATATGATATTAGTGTAAGGTTAAGGAAATGATGAGGAGGACAAAAATCCAATGTTCCAACTAACTAAATTATATCTCCTCATTTATGTTGATGGTATCAATTTCATATATACTAAAACTATCATCAATGTCATCTAAACCAGAAGAAGAAAAGGAATGCATTCTAAAGTCATGATCAACATGACCCATGGAAATCATGTATCTACTTTGTAAATCTTTGATGATCAATAAATGTGGTATAAACTCAATTCTTTTTCCTATGTTGAACTATGTGTAATTTGACATATAGAAGGGAGATTATTAGATAAGGAAGGTACATAAAGTACATCATTTAATGTTCCTTCACCAATTTCAATATATTATTTTCCAAGAGATAGCATATAGGTGTTATTTACCATCAATATTGGTGGGAAAGACAAAGGCTCAAATGTGGAAGAAAATTCCCTAGATGCAACCATGTGGTGTGATGCCTCAGAATCAAGCAGCCACTTGTGTGATGTATTGTTTGCAAAAGAAAAGAGTGGAATACCCTTTTTCTTGTCTTTTTTTTTAATATGTGGATGATGTAGATGGAGAAGATGGGGAACCACTTGTCTTAGATGTAGGCAACTGAATGTGATGTTATTAAAGAAGATGCCTCCTTTGATCATTTTCCTATTTAAATCATTGACATTCTTCATGAATTTTTCTTACAATAAGTACATATGGGCCTCTCCAAGTTATATTTTTTCACTTTCAATTAGGGAGATGAATCAAATGGAGTCTCTAATTTTGGTTCCTTAGTTTGTTTGTTTCCCTTAGATTTGTAAGGCTTTAGGTTAGTTGCAACAATAGCCTATGGTTTTGATGGATGCATGGTACCCATTTGAATTAGTTTTTCTTGATCCTTTGTGAGACAAATGAAAAGTTTTAAAAGAGATGGCATAGTGTAGCATACACCAAAAAGATTCTTTGTTGCATCAAAAGTAGAAACAAACACTGAATGTTAAGGACCTAACTTTGATAAGATGCAAGTAGGACCAATTACTCATCTTTTTTTTCAATTCCACATTTCTTCAGTTGGAACCTTAGAAAATTCAATGTAGTAAAAAAATCCTAAATTGTGTTAAATTCTTATGGATTAAGTATTATTAGTTCTTTCTCTAGTTACTGTCCCCTCATTATATCTTGTTGTAACCAAACATATTTTCTAATACTATCCATACATAATTAGGTGTTGTGGTAGAATAAATTTGAAAGACAAGGTCAAGAGAAAAAAATATACACAATGTTCCATATGCTTCATCATTTCTATTTATGTCATTTTTTCTTTTCAACTAAGTCTTGCAGGTTTAGGTTCCAAAACCATAATGACTCGATATAATCCTAGTTTCTTGAGCTTCATCTTCATTGATGTCTTTCATTCATAAAAGTTAAGTGGAGATAGGATTATGTCCATTTTTTGCAATAACACATAAGACAACTCCCCCTTTTTTTAATTACTGATTTGAGCCCCCCAGAAAGATGTGCAAGAATGTTTTACAATTTTATTAAGTTTGGATTCCTAAATCAACTATTTATAAAGCATAGTGACTTTTAAAAAATAGGGCTATCCAAAACTTAAAATTGATTACAAAGTTGAAATACTTGCATTTTTTGAGAATTTTTTAAAAAATGTGTAAAATTTTGACAAAGCAATGAAAGTTATGCCCCATCGAAATATTATTACAATGTAATCTTTGGAGGCTAGAAAACTAGTCAAAATATAGGATAATTTATAAAACATCTTGATACCAAAGTGTTTGTCATGGAAAGAAATTTATGTCAACTATTCACACTTGAAAGAACTTATTCCCTACTTGCAAGTTACGAAAAGAAAAATACCCTTCGTAGAAGTTTTTGAATAAGCTAATTATGGCTTTCCCTAGCATAAAAATTGTCTCTAGAAACTAGAGGCTTAATATGTTAACTAACCTCTAGCTTGTACATATGTGGCTATTGGTTACAATAGTTTTTGTTTGATAATGAAATAACCTAGCATATTCATTTAAACATTGGTAAGGCATAAAAATTGTAACAAACAATGGATGCCAAACATATCAAACAATAAATACCAAGTTACAAGAAATGATATGGGAGTAAGCCACCAACTATCATGTGTGGATATCAGGCAATTAGGTATAGGAGACTATCAAAGGTTTCTTGAATGTTGGAGAAATACTATATGTGGATGAAATGTAATAGTGATACCATTGGTGTAGGGTCAATTTGAAGAGTCATTGAGAAGCATACCAAATGCGCTCTCCTAATGATGGTTGCTATTGCAAACTATTATCTTCAACATGTCTCTCTAGATGAGGAGGTCAAAAGGTTTGGAGGCTAGTGGAGTTGAGAAAAATGGTGTGGGAAACCTATAGAGAGTTGTTGCATATAAGAAGACTTGGGTTTTTCCTACACAAAAGGCTTGCTCCTTGCTTGAATTTGGCCTCCCTATGAATGACACCTTAAAATGTGTAGATAATATTCTCCTTACTAGATCATCAAATCTCTGCTACAAAAAAATAATGACAAGCCATGAGCAGGTACATAAGATATCACAACTATCACAAAATTGTGCTTCTCATGCTATATGTTGAGTTTGAGGTCGACCTAAGGATATGTATATGTTGTATAATTTGTCTTGGAAAACAATTATGTGAGCATTACACAATAGGTAATATGGAAAATCACTGCATAGACATCAAGTTTGAGCATGCTATATAATGGCCATAGATTCAACCAAACCCAAAATATGATCAACTAAATGGTTGTTAGCTAATTGATGAGGACAATGGGGTAGATGAGTGCTTGATATGTTACTACCTACCTTTTGGAAGGCACAAAGGCTAGTAGCTTGAAGACTATGCTCAAAGCATAGATACAAGAACAACTAAAAATGAAAAATAGTTGAAACAATGTTTCAAACCCTAATAAATGATGATGGATAATCCCTCCAAAATAGATCAAATACTTTTCAAAATGTTAAAATTCCCAAAACATTCCTTCAACACACTATAGCAAAAAAAACTCCAAATAGGCCAATATTTCTAATCAAAGCCAAATTTTTGACCAAATTACAAGATGGGAAGACTGGCAAAGGATTGGATTGGGGCTATGTGCAAGATCATCATGGAAAAAACAAGCCCTTAAGTGGAAAAAAAAATTAGAAAAATCAGTGTTAGGCAAGTTGACGTAAAAATTTGAATAAGTTATCTATATTATTTCAAAAATATGTAAGAATAAAATCTGTAGAAAATTAAATGTAGTTTATAAAATACTAGGTTTATTTAAAAATAAATAAAATCTATTTGGTGAAATTTTGAAATTTCAATGCAATAGTACTTAAATTTTAGGGAAAAAATAAGAAGTAGGTGTCTATCTGACCACCCTAACCATAATAAAATGATAATATTTTTTTATAAGATTTTATATATAAGTAGAGGACTCATGTCCAGATGTGATGCTTTTTTTGTAATTTATTTCCAATTAAATAATTAATTATGATTTTTTATTTAGCTTTAAAAATATAAAAACTAGGTATGGAGCCACATGCTTGGTCAAAACTTCATGAAATTTAATTTTTCTTTTTTCAAGCCTATAGTATGTGAAACATAGAATGTGACACATGTTTTGGATTCAAAAAATGTGATACCATTTGGGTAAGTGCACCAAGATGGTTCCCAAAAAGGGGGTTTAAGTGGCCACTTTTTTTCTAAAATCAGGAAATGCTAACCTTAGACATGAAATTGAGGATAGTTACACTCAAAATTTTGAGATGGAACAAAAACAAGGATTGAAGCTCTTTGAGTATACTTTCTAAACTACTAATTTATTTTGAAAATGGTTGAGATTAAGGGGTTCAACAAAGGGATGTACACAAATTGGTGTTGTTTTTGTCAGAAAAACATAACATAGCAACTCTTGTACAACTTGAGCACGGTGACCATTTTTTTAGTATTTTTAAAATCCCTACGCTCAGAAGTTAGCTAATAGTATCTAGTTGGTGCAAAAAAAATTTGATAATTTTTTAATGAATATTTGATTTTTTACTATTTTTCTAAGTGGGCACTTCCTAAAAAGCGGAATTTTGACCGTGCTCCCCCTACAAATTTTGGAAAGTAATAGATTTTTAAAAATTTATTTTTTAAAATTTTAGAATCAGAGTCCTAGTTCTAAAAAGTAATTTATTTGGGAATTTTGATGAATGGTTAATCTATAATGAAAAAAAAACCAAACATTGCTTTTTGAAAAAAAACAGACATACAAACAAAAGAAATTATGATGAAAGGCTTAACATTGTCAAAAAGTGAAAAAAATTATATCGTTGGAAAGCTAAGAGAGAACTTAATATTACCCATGTGTTCGATTTCGTCGATATTAAACCAAATGCAATCCTGACAGTGAGCACGAACTCGATTATGTGAAAAATTGTAGAATTTGCAAAAAACACGTCTCTGGTGGTTGGGAATGCCCTCCAAACCTTTGGGTTGGTATTCCAAGGAAAATACCAAAGCCAAGGCTTGGGGATTCCCAAAGAAAAATATA
>VDFB02081433.1:0-18014 GCA_007258455.2 Sequoia sempervirens
TTTCAAATTTTCTTTCTAGTTTTTATTATAAATTACCTTATGTTGGCCTGTGATGAGGTGTCATCAGGTTACTAAGGCACAAGTGTGTATAAATAAGTATTTTTCTACTCATTTTACATCTCCTAATTCATTCAAGCAATCTCTTCATTCACTAAAAATTCAATTAGCATTTGAGCACTTTGCATCATTCAATCAAGCATCAATCAAGTATGTTGAGGTAGGCATTGATATAACTTCATATTTCTTCAATAAGGTTGTGGTGAGTTTAGGACATTTTCATGTTGTTTATTCATCTTTCCTTGTTCATTTCATTTCATTTCTTCATTAAGGTTTTTATTACCAAAGTGGGATTTGACCAAGGAAAATCCCTATAACCTAACCTTTAACCATCTTCCCCCTTTTGCATGTGTGTTTGCAAACTTTTGTATGTAGATTTGTCAAGAAATTAGGTGTTGAAAAGTCAAAAAGAAGTCAACAAAGTTTTTCAAGTCAACTAATCCTATTTCAAGCCTAGAGACAACCTATAGTCCATTTTCTAGATATTTGACTCTGTCAACCCAACAAAAAGACAAGTAAAGATCTGAAGCTACATAATTGGTCTGTGATTTCACAATTTTTTTAGAGAGGAATGGTTCACCATCAATGGTGAATGAGTCCCACCTTAAGGCTAGAAAACTATATTTTCTTATATTTTGGATCCCGGCAGTTAGAAACCAATTTTGAGAAGTTTTTTCTAGAAGTAGGACTAATTCACCATCAGTGGTGAATGAGTCCCACTGGTGATTTTCACTTATTTTTGTCAGAATTCAGATCACTCCAGATTCAACTTTCACTACCCAGGTGCACTCTGTTCAACCTGCTTTCAATTTTGTTTTGCATTCATTCATGTTTTAGTTCATTCTTGCATATCAAACTGTGTTTTCAAACATTGCATATATCTTAAGTTTTGCATTCATAATCAGTCAATTTCTTTACCTAGTTGCATTTAGATCATCTCATTTAGTCTTAATCACATCATACATACATTAGATTGAGTGAACCACATTGATTTTTAGTGAGTTTTATCTCTCTCCTTTTAAGTGAAACATCCTAAGAGTGCAAGAGTAGCCTATGAACCTCATTCCCAAAAATCCTATGGTTCAATCAGCCATAAGGAAAAATACATCATAAAATTTAAGAGCAATAGATTAATAGAAAGGAAGAAGGTAGGGGGCGCATGAGTTGAGAAGAAAAGAAATCTAGGACTACAAATTGGTGTGTGGGAGGTTGCACATAGTTTGAAAAGAGACTACCAATTAGATACCTATTGGTATGAAAGGGAAGCACCATTTAAATATGAGTTTACAAGATGATACCAATGAGTGAATAAAAAGAGTGTGCAAGTGTTGATAGAAGGCAGTGTTGAGATGATGGTTAAGCTATTGATTATCCAATGGAGAGTGCAATTTTGAAGGACATAAATCATAAGAAAAGAAGCTACATAGATGTGAAAGAATAGATAGTAGGATAAAAGGCATGAGATATCAATGAACGAGAATTTTTTTTGTAATACAAATTTATAGAAATGGGATTCACTTAATCTAGTTTGCTTGCAATTGAGTTTTGTTAAATGTTGTAATATGGCAGAGCTTTGCCTGTCAAAGTGATTTTTTGTTTTGAGTTTGTTGTTTGGGTAGAGGGGAGGAATCTCTACATCAACCAACCTACTAGAGACACCAATCCAAAAATTTATTTGTAGGAAACAACCTATTGGAGACACTAATCCCCAATAAAATGGTTTGAGCACCAACTTAATGAGTATAACACCAGTCCTACAAAAATATAGTGATAAAGCTTGTGAATCTTTGATGATAGCTAAACAACTTACTCAAAGTATGTGCTTTATTCAAACACTCTAATACATTCCTCAAGATAGCTAGATGATGGTACACAATGATTGAGATGCATCACATTGAATGAAACTCTCTCACATAGATTGACATCCTTGTATATTCACTCAATACCTTCTCTTCAATTATTCTCAAAATTCACATTATGCATCTACACAAATGTATGATTATTATATAAATTAAATTACATTAACATTAATCCATATTGGCCAGGGATCCACAATTAACCAAGATGACATAAGGTGGATCTAAATTTCAATTACATAGAACGTGTAAAAGGTCAGTGCTAAATCAACTTTGCAGCTGCCAAAAGAATATGATGTCATGTGCGTCCAGAAGAACCTTAACCTAGACCTATTTTATCACCACATTCTAACTTTGGGGTAAAAATATAAAGTCGTGTAACACTTTTATAAAGGAAATGGCCAAGACTAATCCAATTTTCAAACTTGAATCATGAAAAGGTGGCATATATGTTTTTAATTTTGAAAATATGTAAAATAGTAAAATGTGTGGTTTCAGTATATTTTATGTTTGTATGTTTTTGAAAAAAATTAAAAATTATATTAAAATATTTTTCAATAAATTGACACTATAATTTATTTGTTGATAAAATGTTGAAACAAAAGTTACATGAGATGTCAATATTTTATAGTAATTTTTTTTTAAAAAAAATTCTTTTTTTTGTGTATTTATAACTTGAAACTATAGTGCATGGATATATTTTTTCCAATTTTTATAAGTATATATTTTTAAATAAATATTAATATATACATGTACTAAAAGATAGATGTTTCCATTCGACATCAACTTTCATATTAAATATTTATCTAAAATAGAAAAAAAATTACACTACCTTGATATATATATTTTTATCTAGTGCATCATATTGAAAAAAAAATACTAAGTTTTAGTATTTTCCCTTGGCGTGGTAATCAACCTAAAGTATTGTGTTGATAACCTAATTTTAGTTAAAAAATAAAATAAAATATAAATAATAATTAAACTATTAAATAAATATATTTTTAAAAACTAAACTTATGGATCCACAAAATGGTATTTTTATATTTTAAAAAATGTTATATGCATAAATAGGAGATATTGAAATATCAAGTTTTTTAAATAATTTTATTTTTTCGTAAATTGGCCTCAAAGTGGTGCTAAATATGCATTTAGCCAAAAATTATAGTTGGAAAATTTGTGAAAATATGTTGCAAGAATGAAGGTGTTGTCATTGATGTCAATAGGAAGTCTATTGACTGGTGTTGTCATTGATGTTGGCTATGGGATGAAGATGTTGAGGATATTGAGAAAATTGTTGAAAAGTGAAAAAAAAGGTTGTGCATGTGAAGTCAAGACCTTGAGGAAGTTTTGTGAGTACATGGACCTATTTTTTTTGTTGTAGAGTATGAAGGAGAGTTGGAATGAAGTAATTAGCTAAGATGATGTCTCTAGTACTTGGTTTTCAAGTACTTTTGAGAAAATTAAATAAACAAAGTAAAATATTATGATATTGCTATCCGAGGATTCAACGATGCTGGTTCGATTAAACTCATTGACCCATGTTTCATGAGTAGTGGTTCACAAGAACCCATCTCTCATGATAATGAATGGTCTACATAGCACTCATTGCATCTAGGTGATGCTCTCAGAGGTGAAGCACTGAGCCTTCCCGAAGGTCACCCATTTCAGTACTACTCCATCTCAAGAGTGGTTAACTATAGAGTTTTCCCCAAAGGTTAAGCCCATTCGATATCATGAGAGATGGGTTCGGTGAACCACTACTCATGAAACATGGAGTCAATGAGTTTATTTCAGGCTATGATTTGAATCACGATAGCAATATCATAATAAGCTGCGGTAGCAATGAGTCTTTGAGTGGACCATTTAATATCATGAAGAAGATAATTTCGATGAATTTCTACTCATATTTATCGGAATAACATTTCAAACTCTGATTAAAATCTGATATATCTACTTGTGCAATGTGGAAAAATACCTCCTACTTATCAAAGTAAAATATGTTGTGCAAGCATTCATAATGTGCTCTAGCATTTTGTTCTATGTTCTATCTGTGTTAATACTATACCTGTGTAGATCTTATAGGTTATTCAAGATTGTTAGAGGCTGCTATATTCAAAATTTGGGTTTCTACATTGTTTTAAAGTGCGAGATATTTTAACCAGTGTGTGAACAGGTTGTTTAGTAATATCTTTATGGCTTGGGAGAAATGTATTTTCTCCATGTTTCTCTATTGTTTGGCTTTAGGTTATGCAGATTTGGGACAATGATTATGATGCTTTTATCTTACTTTATGTGTAGTACAATGTGAGTTTCATTTATCAATATGTAAATAAGGATTACCAATTGTTTTGAGTTGATTATTTTATCATGCTCTCCACATATTTACATATTGATTTCTACCCAATGAATTTTTTATATAAGCCCCCCGTTCTCTCTATTATATTAACTCTCATATTTACAATTAGCATTTTCTCTAGCTTATATAAATAATAAATAAGATTATTTGAAGATGCTTTTTTTCTTAAGATCCTATATGTAATTCTAATTTTTTTATTTGAGTCATTATAAAAAGTAAAACAAAACTATTCACTCTTGAATGTTTCTTGTGCTATAATTAATTACTTTAAGAACTTTATTTTCACTCTTATATCCCACTTTAAACTATATTTTCTTATAGATGGTGTTTCCCTTAAAATATTAAGTTAGAATATTTTTCATTCCTTTCAAAATTAAATTAAAGTTGTTTTTATTTAATAATTTAACCTCTTCCTAAGATTCCAAATCTAAATTTTATACTTCATATAATTTTATATTTTAAACCCTATTCATTAGAAACTACAAAACAAAAGGAAATAAACACAAACTATTATTTAATAATCTATTCCAATGAAAAGGTTATATATAATTTACAAAAACTTGACTTTAAGACTCTATGGAGATATCATAGAAACCTACAATTTCATACCTTTCCTCCTCTCTAATTTCATAAGACGTCTCTAGAAACACACTGGGTCCCTTAGGAGTTGTAAATTCTCTTTACCTAGCTTGTCCCTAACCAAAGTCAATTAGAACTTCACAGGTTGAATGTGTGTCAATTAGGATTTGTAGATGTCTCATGATCTGTAAGTTTGATTTCAAACGAGTTTCAGTTAGCTGTCCATTTTCTTAGCAGGTTTGTAAGAAGTTGTTGATCTTTGGTTTTAAAGCTACAAAGGATCTGATCTTTATTGGGTTGCTGTTAAACTGTGTATGAAAGGAACCTGCGGGGTTGCGCAGATTGTGTGTTGCAGATTTTCTGTAAATAATTGCCAGTAATATATATTCATTGTAAGATTTAGCCTCTAGCTTGAACACTACGAAGACTTGGCCTCAATCCGCCGTTCAGATTGGCAGAGAAGGCTCGTGTATGTCTGTCAAGGATTCGATCAACCCCATAAATGAACATCAATACATCATCGATATCTGGACAACAATGAAAGGTTTGTATAAATTTACAAATATTAATTATTATTTTTTTTTTTTCCCAAAGAAAATTACTTTCAATCATGAATGTTTTAGTCATTATAAAAATAGAACCAAACTATTCACTCTTGAATGTTTTTTGTGCTATAATAAATTACTTTAAGAACTTCATTTTCACTCTTATATCCTACTTTAAACTATATTTGCTAATTGATGACGTTTGCCTTAAAATATTAAGCTAGACATTTTTTTATTCTTTTCAAAATTAAAGCATAGTTGTCTTTCTTTAAAAATTTAACCTCTTTCTAAGATTCCAAATCTAAATCTAGTACTTTGAATGATTTTATATATTAAAACCTATTCATTAAAAACTATAAAATAAATTGAAATAAACAAAAACAGTATTTTAATAATCTATTCCAATGAAAAGGCTATATATAATTTACAAAAACTTGACTTTAAGACTCTATGGAGCTATCATAGAAACCTACAATTTCATACCTTTCCTTCTCTCTAATTTCATAAGATGTCTCTAGAAACACACTAGGTCCCTTACGAGTTGCAAACTCTCCTTACCTAGCTTGTCACTAACCAAAGTCAGTTTAACATATATTTATTTTCCATTTCAAACACAATAAAAAAGTATTTATACTTTTATTTTCCCTTTACACCTAACCTATTCACATGCAATATGGTTTGCATTGAGTAATCTACCATGATTTATGCCTAGTTCAAATGGATTTGATTTTTTTTACACATAACAATTATTTCAATTATGGAATATGATAGAAATGTTGTCATTTTCAACTAAAGTCTATAAATAGTTTTTTCCCTATTGCTAATATAATATATGTTGTCTACTAGTATTTATGTCTTAAAGTTTAAGTTGAGAAGGTGTAATATGTGAGGGAGTAACTTTAAACCCTTGAGGCAATGGAAAAATGACCTTTCTATGGTAATTTTGATTCCTCTAGGTTGTCCCTATTGTTGGTCAACTATTTATGGAAGTGGCTTTGTGCTAGATGATGAAGGAATGAATTGAAGAGTTATCATGTTCACCACTTATTTTCAACATTGATTTCCATACTATAATATCATTATATGGGCCCCTTTTGACCATCACATTAAGATTTCCTATATATTATTAGCTTGTTCTCCAGTGTTTAGACATAACAAATAAGACAAAAAATTGATGATGTTTCATTTTGTTAAGATCCTATGTGTACTTCAAGAAATTTACATTTTAATAATTATAATAAGTTAAGCCAAACTATTGACTCTTAACATTTTGTTCTTCTATAACAAATTTTCTCCCATAACTTCATTTTCATATATATTTCTTACTTTAGACTTTATTATTTTATAGATAACTATTCCCTTACAACAATATATGTAAAGAATTTTAAATATTTCTTTTTATTAAAATATATTGAATTCAGTTTTATAATTTTACCTCCCTTTCTAAGTTTTTCAAAAACCTACCTCAAAAAAAATAAAAATGAAGATTGTATTTTAATATGTCATAGGCATGAATAAATTATGTATAATTTACAAAATTATTCACTTTAGAACTAACTATGACCATTACATTCATTTTGTAAAGAAATAAATTTTGTTAAACTTTTAAAATACAAATTTATTTCCTTTGAAAGCGTTGAAAGTGAATGAATATAATGAATCAACTCTATTAGCTAATTTAAGGTCGACTTATAAGGCATGTTTCCAAACACGATTTCTCCACAAATGGTATTGTGCGACAGAGATAATGAGTACACTAACAACCCACGAAGCTTGTTCTCTGAATGCAATTGACCACTTTTTGCTAGGGGATGAATTCTTCAACAAGATAGCAAATTTCCCTTGTGGGAAGCATCGAAAAAGGAATTACAGGGGAGGGAGGTTTGTTAAGGCACACTGGAAATATGTTGCAGAGATTTGAAACCCTAAGAAGAAGTGTGAGGTTCGAAGACTATTCTCAACTTCCCTATCAACGTTGAGCCCGGCTTATATCTGAATCCCTTTTGTAAATCCTTCTCTTCACACAGAAAACCAAAGGAGAAGGAAAATAAAATATCCCACTAGAATAGGATGGAATGATCCATTTCTCTATTAGAAACTGTGCACAGCTCTATGATTTAGATTTTTAGATTTTTATACTTTTTGTATTTAATAGCTAAACTAATAACAATTATAGGAAGCATGTGGATAGTCAATTTCAAATTGGAAAATTATTGTTAATGGTCAAGGAAAAGAAGTCATTGGATGGAAAACATTGAAAAAAATAGAGGTAAATCTAAATACAAAATGTATAAAGATGGGGTATCATTTAAGTCAAATTCCAAAGTAAAGAAAAATAGAAATTGTTATTATTATGGTAGATTTGGACTCATAGCTTACAAATACATTCAAAATAAAAATATTGAAATAAGCTAAAAATAATAAAAATGAAGGAATAATTGTTAATGGTGAGTATAAGATAAATGGTGACTTCAATAATCTTAGCTTATTCCTTTTAGATGTCATTATTTTGCATGAATGTTTGCCTACAATTGTTGGTTTATATATTCAAAGGACAACTATTCATAGGTCATGAAATAGAGATTTGTGTGAAGTCTTTTATGGGAAAATTTATGGTAGTAAGGTTTACTTATAGAACGATAGGTCTCATGGTTAAAAGAATTATTGTGATATAAGTATTTTGGATATTGTTCCTTATACTTCACTTGACAACAAACAAACATTAGCATGGTTAGTGTAAACATGCAAAATTAACATTATGCATTCAATTAGGTCCATTCATCAAGTAAACTAGGTTTCACATTCATCCACTTATCAAATTAATCAAATTCACCTTCATCCATTCATCAGGTAAACTCATTAATTTCCATCTCCTAAGGTCATTAATTTAAAATTATATAAACTTTATCATCAACCTTTTAATCAAATAAATCAAACATTCATTTAATTAAATCCAAATGCATATTCCATCCTTTTCTGAATTAAATAAATCAAATATTTAAATCATAAAAGTCAAAATCATCCTAATCATCATTAAGCTAACCTAATCCTAATTAGCCTAACCTAACCACCCATCGCATCCTCTAGATAATCTCACTTGCACAAATAAATCAATTTATTGATTGATTAAAACCCTTATTTTCTTTCAACTTTGCATAAAAAATAGAATATTCCTTCAAGTTTGAAAATGATGACAAGTTGACTTGTCCCCTCCAACATTGCATTAAATTCTCATTTTTTATGTCCCCCTCTCAAAATTTATTGCACAAATTTGAATTTGAAACTCCCTCTCTTGGGCACATTTCCCAAATCTTGCACATCCCTCAACCTATGGCAAGTTGACAAGTGGCCTATTTTCATTGGTATATTTTTAGTCCCACATTCATCTATTTGGCCAATCTTTCATCAAGAAAATCTATAAATAGAGACCTTAATCTTCATCAAATCATCTACAACTTTTATCCAAAGTTACTCTCTTGGTTTGAGAACTAATTTTGCTCTTCATTACCATTGCATCTCATCATTTTAGTTTTTGAGCAAGGATTGGGAAAGGGTCATTTGCATATTTGACACCAATCCAATATGGAATAGGTACTTTGTATTGCTTCTAGATGTTTATTTGATCTTCTTAGTTATTTGTTTGCATCTTTGAAGCATGGCATTGTTATTTCATAGAGGTATTTGCAGATTTGCATGTGTAAACTAACCCTCCTAATGAGTGTTTGAGATGGTTTCATTTGCAGATTTTTAGGTACTTTATATCAGCGCTAGAACTCTGGACTCTCTCGCCTTGTATCCAAATCATGTTTTTTGCTCTTAAATAACAATTGACTTTTTTTGGCCTGCTAACAGGAACTTGTGGATGCAAGTGGTTCAGGAACCAAAAATGTCTACAAGTGGAATTAGAGCGATGTCTTTGAATGACTGCATAACTTCCCTGGCTGCATATTGAATTGCCAATGTTCAAGAAAACATCATTTTGTGCATATCTTGTAAATTGATCATGTCTTCCTAAGATATTTCATCACTAGCTGGAGACTTTTTGAAATAGAAATCTTCCTTTTGATACTGCGCGCCATCAATAGTAGGTAGTAAAGATACTGGAAAATGTTTGAGAACTTAAGTGATGTTGGAAAAGGTTGTTAAATACGGTTTTACACTTGCCATTTATGATGGAAGCCTTTCAAATTCCTTTCAGATACGTACTCACACCTGCTATTTTCATTTAAACTCTTTTAAATAACCTTTGTGTCGTAGCTCTGTACCTCTAATTGCATTTGCTTAAAAGTTTCTACAGACTTTTCAACAGATTTATTTTGTGTTTTGATTAATGTCATACAGAGAGCTATGAAGGATGATAGGAGATTGCTGTCACATCAGGGATAGTAGGAAAGTGCATATATTGTATGCTATATACAAACATTATGTGTTAAACAACTCTGGCCGCCACCTCTTGCAAACCTATTCACTTTATCTCACACGTGCTTGAAGCCATCAACAGCCAACAGCTCCTCTACAAACATCTTTAAAGAAGAATTCAAAGTATTGAATGTGCGGGAGAGGTTGGAAGTTGTCCTTTGTTGTAAGTAGTAATTGATCATTGATTTCTGATTGTGTTGACAGGTGTTGTGCGTGATAGGTGGAGCCTACATCAGTCATTACTCAATAGATGAATACCTTCTGCAATGCTTTACACAATGTTAGAATTTACACACTGATAGGGTGGGCTTTTTATACTGTCCTTACTTTGCAACATTGTTAGACTTTTACACACTTTGTCATTGGTCATTTGCTGGTATTTGGCACACATTGCTTTCTTTTGGATTGGCTACTCTGCTTTTTTTTAATCTATTATCTAAGTACTTAGGAGAGTTCTTGGTTGCCAGTAAGTATGTAATTTTCTACATTATATGATTCTAGCAACGTCACCTTCATACTATGGTCAACACTCTAAGATTTCATTGACAATAGGAGCTATAGCCTGATCATATAGGGTTCTTTGTTGGGCCTTAGAAAAGAAAATCATTATCACATTAAATGATTGAAAAAATAGCTTGGGTGATTAAATGCAACCCTAGTAAATTCAAGCTAAAATAGTTATTTGTTTGGTTGTAATGTGTTCCACTCTATGTTTTCTAAATACAATTCTTCGCAATCAAATTTAGAAAGCTTTTATGAGGAATGATTATATATTTTATGTATCTTATATATAATCTATATTAAATAGGTTCATGTATATATATATTGTTATTGTAATCTACCTCATTAAAGAATGGAATTGGCAATAATAATTCAATTATTTGAGGATTAAGGAATTTTCTCTTACTTGGTCTTAACAAGAATGATAGATTAATGGATTTAGTTTGATAAGAATGGGTTATTGGCAAGGGAAGTCTTTTTCTTTGCAAATTGCCTACTTTTGAATAAGACTTTCCTTAAATTCATTGGTATGAAGATCCTTATTAATGTGTCATTATGTGAAATCATTTAAGTTAATTGAGTAACTTGGTCTCACATTGTTGTCTTTTTCATCTTATAGGAAAACAAAGAAAAGTGAAAGGTACAAAGGAAAACAAAGGAGAAAAGCGATGGAGGATAACAAAGGATAATGAAGGTGAAGGTTGAAATCAAGCATTGGAGTTGGGAAAAAATGAAAGCGAAATTGGAGTTAAAGATTCAAGCATCAAACTTGAAACCCAAAAGCATTTTTAAATGCTTTGAGCTTCCATCACCTACCTTAATTTTTTGTTTCATGCTAACTCATCTTTAGTTTTGGGCCTTAAAACGAACATTTCAAAATGCTTGGAGAGTTTGTTGTGTGCTTTAATTTTCTATTTTAGGATAACTCATATGTTGTTTAGTGCTTTAAAATGAATTCATCATTGCTTTGAGGCCTAAAATGAACATGTTTTTTTGTGTTTCATAATCTCTTATTTAAAGTAATCTCATCTACAAAGGCGTATGCACTTCTCTTGCACTTCATGGTGATCTTGAGAACCAAAAGTCTTTTTGATGACATTAAGTTGCATAAAATATTACCTCCACACTTTGATTTGGTTTTAAAATTGAACAAAATTTTGTGCGAGTGTGAGTGAGGGCATTATCACGTATATTCTCTCTCTTTGTTGCCATCAAAGATTGATTGAGTTATGGATTTTGTCTTTACTCGCTTTTGTTTATCCTAGAGGGCCTACCTTGGGGAAAAAGTACTCACCCAAGGGAATGATTCAACCAGTAACACTCTAAAGGCAAGATTATTTCCAACTGGGATATAAATGTGGATATTGGAGTAAACGCCAATATTATGCGGTTGATTCCAACAAGATGGATCCGAAAGGGGCTCTTGCTATATGGGTCAATCTCCATGAATGGAACATCCTTACTAAAACCCATGTGCTAGAATTTTCCAAAATCCTTAATCTATTTGATGGTGTAAGAACAATCATTCTGAAGCCGCTGCACACTTTTACAGTCTTTTAGTAGAAATGGAAAATATGCCATGGGAGTTTCATGGGTGTTGATGCTTGGCTGCCCTGTATAAGTGATGTCGTGGAGGGGGGCTAGTGGGGTGAAGCATCTAACCATTTGCTAAAGATAAGCATAGCTGGACTTGTCCAAGTGGGGATTCAACAAATATTGCCTTACACATCCATAAGGTTTGTACTTGTTCTTGGTTTGAGAACATAGTGCTTTGATCAAAAACATTTGAAAACAAACACTCAACATGATCCTCAAAATTTCAAACCCTTTAGGAGGAAAATACCATTGATCGAATTCTCATGTTATTGCTTGCCCTTGGGATTACATCCTTAGAGGTTTCTAAACACTTGATTTTACATCTCAATTTGCCCCCTAAAGTTAAATAATAGGTAACCCTTACCTTAAATTCATCAAAGTTTCACATAATATACCTTGTGAAATGAGACAAAGTTGAGACATTGGACATTCAGTTTGAAATCTAATCAATAGTGTGTTTGTAGTAAAAAGAATCCATTAAGCAAAGATTAAAGACAATTGAACCCAACACATGTGTCTCCAATGATTTCATGCAAAATCAAGATGAAGAAACCAAAGGTGAAAGCCCCAAGAATATCTCTCTATGTTATCCAAAGTCTAAAAGACTTTTCAACTTTTACAAAAAGGCTTCAAGAACAATCTTGGTTTGTATTCATTCTATTATTGCCAAAACCCAAATCTTTTCAGAGAGTTTGAACATCTTGTTTAGAGAAAAGCTTGTTCTTCAATACCTAGGTCTAGGCAAACAAAGTGTCTTTTTTAGGTTCATCTTAGGATCAAAGCAAATCAAAACCTTTTTCATCCGTCCTTCAAACCATGAAAACAAACATCATCTCACAATCACCTTTTGCAAAATCTTGAAATCATCCTTAATACTAGGATTTTTGGAAAAATCAAAAATCATCAAAATCATTGAGACTAAATCCTTGAAAACATTATCAAAATCACCTTTGGCTAGGTATGTGTAGATGCATCCTTTTGCGTATGCTTAGTTTAAAATCATCTTGTTTAGCTTAGTATATGTAGATGAATCCTTCGTCATATGCTTAGTGAAACTATCATCTTGTTTGGATGGGTGTGGGTAGATGCATCCTTCTCCCCGCACATATACAAATTATCATCCTTTGGTCAAATCTATCCCTTAGATAATCATCCAAACATCTTAGGGTCTATTTGTTTCAAAATCCAAATCCAAATCAAAATCAATCAAGGACAAATCCCAATATCAAAATCCACATCATATCTGAAAGCCCCAAAAGCCTAGTAGCTCCTTCAAGACTTACCAAAAGATCATAACATCCGCATAATTCATCTTTTACATCATCATCATATCACCTTTCGATCCTCAAGATATCCTAAAATTTTCACTTTGGGGCATAAAATAAAGATCAATCCAAAGAAATCAAGAGATTCATCTCCCATTCTTAAAAATTGATCCTTGGTTTATGGTTCAAACCAGATCTCAATACAAGAAGAGCATGAAAGCCAACAAGAAACACCCGCTTCAAGTGATTTAAGTCAAACCAATCCGGAAATGAATCCCATTGGGTCGGGAACTCTCACAGTTAACCTTCTGACATCATTGCAAAACCTGCAAGAGGAAAACCAAGGAGGATCTTACCCTTATGGAATGTCTCCACGAAGAAATAACTGAAATGCTCCCAAAATCCAGGACAACCATAGAATCATCAACATCGTGAGGCTCAACCCTTCATTATACGTGGTTGAACCAAAACAAGGGGCCAGCCCTTGAATTTTGATGTAAGTACCATATAGTGGACACATCCTTTCCACCAATCTATCTCCACCATCCCCATCTACACCCCATCCCAAAACATCATGCAAAACATCCGTAGATCATGGCATCGTTGGCTCCAACCCAACCCAATGTGTTAATAAACATTCTCAAAGCATCTTGCAACCCCCTTGTTAATAATCAAAACTTGGATGCAAACACCACCTTGGAACAAAATGTACCCCAAAACTCATTACACAAAAATGTTCCTCTCACCTTCCATCATGATCCATCATCATCATTCTTTCACGCAACACCTCAAACACCTCTTCAAGAGGGAGATATGTTCGGACCTAGGGGTATTTTCGGCACCACAACATTTTCACAACAACTCACACCCTTTACATTTCCACCACTTCCACCATTTCCATGATCATCCACACCACTCCTTGGTTTAGGGCTTCCCCCTCTACCAAGTATCGATCAAAACAACATTCCAAATATCAACCAAAACATTATGTCACATGCTCAAAACTTATTATTGACATCACAACAACAAATGACAAATGCACAAGCAATTGAAACATCATCAAACATCCCCTTAACATCACAAAGCATGGTCTCTAAAGGACCAATCACAATAACAACACCATCCATCACGCAAAACACCAACACCACCTTCCTGCGACACTATTCCAAGAATCCCACCACCTCCACCGCACTCCAACCACCACAGCAAGCCAAATGATGTAGCAGCGACTGCGAGCTACTTTCAAAGGATACCAAAGTTTAGAAACAAAAAGTGGAGACAACTAGCTATAGCAAGCTCTAAACTGCCGCAGACTGCCAAAAGATCACAACCGCGTACAAAGCGCAACAAGCCATACAAGCCCAAACATTATTACCCAACAACAACAACCAGCTGCTTCGGCTACACAAACATTGCAAGCACAAGACCACTCAAACGCTAACCGTATTGCAACAACAAACGCCTAAGCACAACAACTATGAGTGGCTCAATATCGGTACAACAAGTAGCAATTGCCGGGCATATCAACAAGCATTAAAAAGCATACCAAGGTGATGAAGTAGAGATTGGCGGCGAGCAACAACAAGCACGAAAAGCAAAAGCGTTGTTGGAACAAAAACAAGTACAACAACAAGCACAAATCTTAGTACAACAACAAGATAAAAAACAAGCGTTGTTCATACAACAATAGGTGGAAGCCTACCTAGCTTGGCAGAACATATAGATACCATTGAACAACACACCAAAAAACCCATCCATCCAACCCATAATCGAAACACCCCAAAACACTTTCATCTCACCCCACGATCCATAAAATGATGTGGCGACCCATAACTCAAGTTGCTCTAAAGCAGGTGGAGCTGATGTCGGAGACCGTGGCCAAAACGCAAGCAACTTGTGTCCCTCTCCATTTGATAGGAGCTTGGTAATGAAACCATTCCCAAGGGATTTAGAAATCCCAAATTTGATATGGAAATATCGGATGGGAAACCCTAAAGAATCACATTAAGGGAATTCTGGGTTCATTGCATGGAGGTCGCATATGACGATACTTATCTAATGTGGTTATTTCCTAGGAGCTTGGAAGGTCACGCTATGGAATGGTTCTCTCACTTACCCTTAGGCATTAGAACATTTCAAGAAATTATAGACGCATTCATTAAGAACTATGCATGCAACATTGCAATGGATGTTAGTCTAGAAGAACTCTCAGCTCTGAAAGAAGGAAAGGGTGAGTCATTTGCCTCATTCCTTCAATGATGGCAATCCAAGGCCAATTAGAGCAAGTGGACCCTGCCCAAAGAACAAGAAGTTTGTGCCATCATCACCAACCTTGAAAGTGGCTTAGCATTTCATCTCAAAGTTCAGGGCATCACCACATATGATCAATTGTTTCAAAGAACGAAAGAGCCTCGCTGACTCGCCCTCTGCAATCAACATCATATCACAGGAACAAACAACATGCATCATCAATTGCAACCAATAGAAGCCACCGCTTGGAAAGGAATAAAACATTACTAATGATGAACGTTGATGCCGAGGTGGTCATTAGTGGTCCTCGCCAAGATACACCCACACCACAAATCCAAATTCAACACCAAAACCACCATCACACAACACGCCAACCCAACAATAATCCAACCATCAATAATCTCAATGACCAAAGGGGACCACCGCAATGCAAAAGTTATCCAAAATGAAAATACACACCATTTTAGGGGAACCGGAGGACATAATGAAAAATTTGATCAACAAAAACTCAGTAAACCTCCTACATTCAAAGGAGAATTACCACCAAAAGAATTTCGATGTGAGACCTCCTTGGTATAATTAGAATCAACTTTGAGAATTTCACATAAGAGTAAGCTACACACCATAATGATTGCATTAGACTCAAAAAACATCATCCAAGATCTCATTGATAAGAAAATCATAAACATGAAACAACCTACAGGAAATCAAGATCTTAAAATATACATGAATCTGATGCCGAATCATGGTAACAAAGGGAATAAAAATGATAAATGGAAAGGCAATGTAAATCATGTGTATGAAACAATTGTTGCCTCCCTAAATGAAGACTGCATGGTCATCACCATCAAGGGCGCCCATGCCAAAGATTGTGGAGTCACCATAAGAGGTGGAAAAGTCACCATCGTAGGATCATCCCAGCCAAATAGAGTCCCTTCATCTAGATCCATTCCTAATGGCTACAATGTCCTAGATCAACTCAAGCAAGCACCAGCACACATCTCCATCATGGAGTTGTTAAAAATATCATCAGCGCATAAAAAGATCCTTGAGGAAGCATTAGCCTCATCCACTATCCTTGCAGATCTCGATGCGGAGCAATTCCAAGCTATGGTCAGAAATATCATAACGCCTAATCTCCTTACATTTTCTATAACCAAGATTTCCCCGCCCAACCATCTCACAATCGTGCACTTCACTTGGAATCCATTGTACACAAGAGCAAAATCAAAAGGGTCTTGGTGGATGGAGGTGCGGGCTTGAACATATGTTCCCTAAGCCTTATCAAGCAGTTGAAAATATTAGAAGATTCCATCGACAAAGGAAAGGGCATCACAATAAGAGCATATGATGACCAAGAAAGAGTGTCTCAAGGCATGATTAAACTCCCTATTCAAGTAGGGTCGAATCTCATGCAAACCACTTGTTAGGTCTTGGACCTGGACTTGCCATATAATATCCTCCTGGGACGCCCATGGATACACGCGATGAAAGCCGTAGCATCAACCTTCCACCAATGTCTGAAATTTACACATAATGAACAAGAGGTTACAATCCATGGAGATCCCGAACCTTTCTCATAATGCAAAAATCTTTAAGTAAAGTATTACAAAATCCCCCAAGTGCCAAAAAATGATGAGGGCCCATCCACACAATACATCGACCCCACCACTCTCATGTCCACTTCTATGACAGAGACACCTGCCACTCCCACCATTCGCACCATTTTCAACATCAATCTCATCATCCAGGGGGATGGTTGTGGAATACAAGCTCCCTAACAATGCTTTTGTGGTAGGAGAGTTACCACAATCTCCTAGATCATGGGGACATCCACAAGAAAATCAAGCTTCCACATCACAAACATCTCCTAAAGACTATCCTGAATTCACAAGCCGGGGAGACCTTGGCCAGGAGGTTATTGAGGAAGATCCATCACACATGCTCTATCAAGATGAAAGACCAGTACTAGATTTATCAATGGATAATGGAAGCAAGGGTCTGCAAATGATGCTCGCAATGGGCTATGACAAAAATCAAAGACTGGGACAAAATGACAATAGCTCATAATACTTATCATGTCAGAGATGCAACCCATAACAAGTCTTGGCCTTGGATGTACCCCTCTAGGTATAACCATAAGTGGTTGAAGTCCTTCAATTAGAATGGTTAATATTTCTCCTCAGCCAATAGCAATAGAAGTATGCTCACCAATATCCATAGGTAGAGACATACATAACTTTATAACTGAAGCCTATAGTAGTACCGATGATGAGGATACCATGACCAATCTACCTAGGTTATTTGAGGACACTACCCTGTGTATGATTAGCACCCTCTAATTTGAAACAGACCATCAAAATCAAGAGATCCATTTAGTATACCCCCAACTGATCGACTATGACCAACAAGGACCACCAGTTCTTGATACATTCAAAAATGATGAGGCACTCTCAGAATTCATGGGATTGCAGGACAACATTCCAGATGGGGATCACAAGGTAGGGTTTATAATGGAGTTGGACACACATGCCTATTATGGGGAAATGATTGAATCCTTCAGTCACAAAAGTGAGAAACTAAGAATCAT
>VDFB02081434.1:0-10508 GCA_007258455.2 Sequoia sempervirens
AAGTGTAAACACTAGGTTGAAGCCAAACCTATTAAACCTGGAAAATGAACAATGATGCACATGCTTCCCAACAAGAAGATGACACATGGATGACACAACATGCTTCATTATGCATAATAATACATCACGAGATCTTTTAGACACATCCATAGCAACACAACAAGATTCAAACACTGAACTCCTTTTCTGGATCAATGAGTTTGATGCAGTACACATAAAACACTAAAACGTTCCGGATCACTGGAAACTCAAACCTCTTTGCTAGGCATAAGAATACCTACATGACATCTACACATCCTTGAATGATCTAAAATAGAGAAGGAATGCAGAGAAAAAATATTTCTCCTAGTTCATAGAACACTAACTATGTTGGTAGAACACATATACCAATGGAAACAACTTTCACATTCCATCTCACCAAAAACTGAAACTCAAACTATATTACCATTAGATCAGCATCAACACACCTTCATATCCACATAGGAAAAAGATCACCATAGGAATGTAGAGAACATGCAGACACATACTAAACACACTCAACAATCGACTTCTCTTGACAATGGGTGTAATGGAAGCATTCCATGTTGATACAATTGTTTCCCTCATGGTCTGTAAGACCCACATTTGGCATCAATTCCTTAGGTGAATTGTACCCCAAGTATAGTGTATCCAAAAGGAAATCATTAACATTCACGTCTATTACCTAATCTACCATTTGGTCCACCAACTTATTCCCCTCGTAAACATGTGTGATATTATAGTCTTCAAAATGTAATAGGAGCTCCGAAATTAGGGATATAAATTTATTTAATTTTTAATTAAAAATACACCTAATCTCACCATCATGGTTTCTTATAATTTAGTACCAATCACATTTTTATCTTTAGGTCTGGGAACAAGAATCCATGTATCATTCTTTTCAATATACATCAGTTCTTCCTTCATAGCTTCCATCCAGTATTCATCATTGCAAGCTTCATTGACATTTTTGGACTCAGTTTTGGAAATCAAGCAATACTATTTTGCAATCCTTCTTCTAGTTTGCACACCTTTATTCTTGTCTCCTATAATTTGATTCTCTAAATGATTCTTCCAAAATCACTAGGAAACATATTAGCACAACTCCTCACGAAAATTTCATAAAGATGGCTCCATGTCTCACAGCATCCCAATAGTGTCTTAACCATACGTGTACAATCTACAACATCTTGAACAGTGTGTATCAATGACAACACCTCAGACAAGCTCATACTTACAAAAATATCCCCCTTTGTCATTGATGTCAACACATAACCTTTTCTCCCCCTTTGATATTAATGGAAAAGAATAAATGCTCTAATTACTCCCCCTTAGGAGTACACTCATACTGCAACAATGAAAAACTTTTCTACTCCCCTTGCGAAGTAGACCCATCAATCAATCCAGGTAAATGAATAATTTGTGGATTCACTAGACGTATGCACCTTCATGTGCACCTAGTTAGGAGGGCCAATGACCCTCAACCTCTCCCTAAGATGCTCGAAAGTATCCTTCGAAAGAGCATTAGCAAATATGTCAATAATTTGTTCCTTTGTAGTTACATATTCCAATCTGACCTCATTCTCCAGCACTTTCTCTCTCAGAAAATGATACTTGACAGATATGTGCTTTGTTCTTGAATGCATAACCAAATTCTTCAAAAAAATTATTGCACTTGTATTATCACATAAAATAGCAATAGGTTCATCACATACCACACCAATGTCTTTCATATTTTGCTTCATCCATAGAAATTGTGTACAACATGATGTTGCAGCAATATATTCAGCCTCTGTAGTGGATAAAGAAATCAAGTCTTGCTTTTTACTCAGCCATGAAACTAGTCTCCCACCAAGAAAGAAAGCACCACCACTAGTACTCTTTCAGTCATCTACACATCTAGCCCAATCAACATTTGTATAAGCACTCAATGTGAAATAATTACTCTTAGGGTACCATAGTCCATAATCTAGTGTGCATTTAAGATATCTAAATATTCTTTTTACAACCATAAGATGTGATTCTCTAGGATCTACTTGGAATCTAGCAACTAAACACATTGCATGCATAATATTTGGTCTAGTAGCAGTGAGATACAACAGTCTTCCAATCATGGATTTGTATTTGATCTAATCAATCTTAGCAGATTCATCATCCTTGCTCAGTTTACATTCGATTACCATAAGAGTACAAACCGGTTTAGAATCCTCCATCGCAAACCTTTTCAACAACTCTTTTACATACTTAGATTGTGAAATAAATATCTCTTTGTCAGTTTGATTCACTTGTAGACCAAGAAAGAAATTCAATTCACCAATCATAGACATCTCAAATTCTTTCTGCATTTCTTCAGCAAACTTTTTACACATGCCTTCATTTCCTCCAAAAAATGATGTCATCAACATAAAATACTACAATCAACATCTTATTACCTTGCATTTTGAAGTAGAGGTTGTTGTCAGCAGAACCTTTCTTGAATCCTTGCTTTGTCAAATATCTATCCAATCTTGCATACCAAGCTCTAGGAGCTTTCTTCAATCCATACAATGCTTTCTTCAATTTGCAAACCATGCCTGGCTTGTCAGACAATTGAAACCCTTTAGGTTGCTCCATGTATACTTCTTCCTCGAACTGACCATTTAGAAAAGTTGACTTAACATCCATCTGATATACTTTGAAGTCCTTGTGTGCAAAAAATGCCAAAAACATTCTGATAGCTTCCATTCAGGCCATAGGGGAAAATGTCTCTTCAAAATCTATGCCTTCAACTTGTGAATATCATTTGCATACCAACCTTTCCTTATTCCTCACTACTTCTCCATTTTCATTTAGTTTGTTTCGGAACACCCATTTTGAGCCAATCACATTCTTGTTCATAGGTCTAGGTACTAGTTCCCATGTCTAATTCTTCTCTATCTTCTGCAATTCCTCTTTCATATCTCTCATCCAACTTACATCTTCACATGCTTCCTTTACATATTTCGGTTCTATTTTAGAGAGTAAACAAAAATTTACCTCAGCTGCAACTCTACTTCTTGTCTTTACACCTTCACTCTTGTCTCCAATTATCTAATCTTCTAGATGATTCTTCTGTACATATTTAGGAGTTCTAGCAACAAGTTCTGGTTCATTTTCTTCTTCATCTACTACTTGTTCCTCTTCTTCCTTTTCTTCTTCTTCTTCTTCATTATCCTTATTTTCTTTAGGTATATGTCTGCAAATAAGATCATTAGGTTCAACTTCACTTATCTCAATAGGTCTATGTATGTCTTCATCAACTTTCACATTAGCACTTTCAATAATCTCCCTTAATCTTTTGTTAAAGCATATGTATGCCTTGCTAGTGGTAGAGTATCCAAGAAATATTCCTTCATCACATCTAGCATCAAACTTTCCAAGATTTTCATGATCTCTTTTAATATAGCATCTGCTTCCAAATACCTTAAAATATTTCACGATAGGAATCTTACTAGTCCATAACTCAAGAGATGTCTTAGTGTTGTTATGTTTGATTTCAACTCTATTAAGAACATAAGCAACAGTATGTATCGCTTATCTCCACTATACATCCGGTACATTAGATTCTTTCATCATTGTTCTAGTAGCTTCATGTACTGACCTATTTTTTCTTTCAACCACTCTATTCTACTGTGGGGTTCTCAAATGAGAATATTGTCTTTTGATGCCATGCATTTCAAAAAATGCATTAAATTCACTAGAAGTGAATTCACCACCTCTATCTAATCTTAAACATTTTATTTTCAAATTTACTTCATTATCCACTCTTGCTTTGAATACATTAAACCTATCCAAGCCATGATTCTTTTCTTTGAGAAAAGCAACCCATGTCATTCGAGTGTAATCATCAATAAGTAACATGAAATATCTATCACCATTCAAGCTTCCAGTCTTAGTCAGACCACATAGATCAGTATGTACCAACTCCAAGATATCGGTAGTAGAATATTATTTTACTTTAAAGTTACATCTTGTCTACTTCCCCAGTTGACAACTTATGTAGATAGCACTAGTGGGTCTTGTGATTAGTCCTCGAACTATTTCCTTTTTACTAATCTTGACTAGGTTATCAAAGTTCACATGTCCCATTCTTCGGTGCCATAACCAACTTTCATTGATCTAAGATACAAGACAATGACCATCAACTCCCTTTAGCTGATAGATGTTTCCATGAGTTCTTCTTCTAGCAACAATCATATCTCCATTTATGGATCCTTTTCTAATTTCACAAGTATTGTTCTAAAACATAAGCTTAAAGCCATTGCTACACATCTGACCAACACTCAAAATACTATTTCTTAAACCCTTCACATAATATACATCATCAGTGCTATGCATTCCATGAAAACTAATTGAACCTTTAGCACAGATCTCATCTCCTTAATCATCACCGAACATGACTAAACCACCTTCATATTTTTCAAGTTTAGTGAACTTACTCTTATCTCTAGTCGTGTGATTTGAACATCCACTGTCAATTACCCGGTAGTCTTCATCCTGTCTTGCATGAAATGTGGTAACCAGATTACCTTCCATCCTATTCTTCTTAACTTTTGGAGCTCTTTTACTTACACACTTTCTAGGGTTAGTGGATACAGATTTATATTCCAGAGCTAAGAATAAGCATTCACTATCATCAACCTCATTTTTCAGATTCATCATCATAAATACCCGTCTCTTCCTTAACATAGTACAACATCTTATACTTCTTATCATTCCTATCCTTATCCTTATAATCCTTTTTCTTTTTATTTGCAGCCCTATTCAAACATCTTGAAGCATAATGACCAATATTACTACAACTAAAGCATTTAAAGGGAAACATACCTTTATACTTTATGGTTACTTTCTTCAACTTCCTAGTGAAGTTAGCTTCCAACTCATCAACATCATCACTATCTCTTTCTTCCTTAATCTTCATTGCCTTGAATGTCATTTTTTTCTTTTCTTCTATCTTGTCATCTTTCAAGAACTTTCTTAATTCAAATGCTTGCAGGGTAACGAACAAGTATTCCAAGGTGTACTTCTTAGGGTCATACATTTCTTCAATCACTGAAATCTTATCATTGTAGCAGTCCGGTAGGGTGATCAGGATCTTCTCTATTATGTCTTCATCTGCTAGCTTTCCTTGATTTATAACCTCATTTGCAATTTGTTCAACCCTGTGAAAGAAACTTGTAAATTCTTCACCATCTTCCATTTCCAGGTTCACAAATCTATGCTTTTCTACTAGTCTCTTTTCCAATTTCACTTTTTCATTCCCTTCATACATGTCTTCTAGCTTCTTCCAAAATTCATATGTAGTATCCAAAGAATTAACCTTGATTCACTCATTTTTAGATAAACCACTGCAAATCACATACTTTTCCCTCTCATTTTCTTCATAAGTAGAGATCTCATCTATAGTATTAACACCACCAAATGGTAGTGTATGCTTATTCTCAATAGCCTTCTAGGTCTTGAAACCAAGAGAGATAATATATCCTCTCAGCTATCCCTTCCAATATTTGTAGTCAATTCCTTCAAACATAGGGATCAACAACTTGTGTGCCATTAGATCTTCCTTAAGCGGATAAGCTCTACACCAAGGAACCACGGCTCTGATACCAATTGTTAAATAGGCATAGAACAACTAAGAGGGGGGGTGAATTAGTTGTCACACAAATTCAAACTTAAAATTTTATCACTTATCAAATCTTAAACCACACTATTCTATTATTAAATATGAGCATGAAAGACAAATAATAGAAAGTAAATCAACACAATGAACACCATATTTTTATGTGGCAAACCCAATAAGGGAAAAACCATGGTGAGGGTTAACTCACAATATATAAATTGAATACAAAGGCTCACTTCCAAGGGCTCACTGCCCAAAAGAGGACTCATTGTCCAAGTACAAAGGCTCACTACCTACAAAGGACTCACTGTCCAACAGGGAGGCTCACTACCTACAAATACAAAAGAGAACAAAATATCCACCGCAACAATTAAAGATCATTTGTGGGATTATAGAAACCTTTAGTTCACTGCCTTCAACACACTAAAAAAGAATTTCTATCCCACCCAGCTCACTCCGCACACGCCGATCTTATGAGTTTGTGGCACAATTTCATCCACTTTGCATCCTGCTTGTCATACAATTCTTCACCTTCGCCTTGCTTTTTATATACCATTTCTCAGCCTTGAAACATTTACCAAGGGTGCAGCCACACTACATCATTTCATAAATTCAAATTAGGCCGGTAACTCAAAATTCCCGTGGTGGAAATGAATAAGAGTGGACTAATTAAAACATTTAACCAAGACCAAAAATAATGTTTCAGATCAACCACATGCTTGCTTAGTTTAATTTTATTCTTTGAATGAAGTGTAAACACCAGGTTGGTCAAACCTAATGAAAACACAAATGAACAATGATACCAAACACTTCCCAACTAAGAAGATGACACCTGATTAACACAATATGCTTCGTATGCATGAGAATACATCACAAGATATTTTAGATACATCCACAACCCAACACAACAAACAGTATAGCTTCTTCCTTGAGTCAATCTGGGCTGTGTAGGCCTACACAAACCTGCTTTGAAACATGATTTATAGATCACCAAACTCCAAACCTCTTTTCCAGAGCATAGGAAAGACCTTCACAAGACATCTACCAGATCCACATGATCTAAAACAAAATAGTGAGGGAATCTTGACAGAATATTTCTTCTAGTTCACAAAATGCCCGACTCTATGGGTGGGAACACATATATTGGTGGACACAACTTCTATGTACCATCTCACCAAAAATTGAAACTCAAACTATAGTACCATCAGATCACCATCAACATGCCTTCAGATTTGCATAGGAAAAAGATCACCATAAGAGAAATGTGGAGCACATATCAGAGCACATACTAAACACACTCAACAATCTGACTTCTCTTCTTTATTAATTTTTTCAAAAGTACTTGGAAACACATTAGCACAACTCATCTGAAATGTCATAAAGATAGCTCCATGTACTCACATCTCAACAGTGTCTTAGCCATACATGTACAATCTGCAACATACTGAACAGTGTTGACATCAATGACAGTATTAATGACAACACCACCAGACAAGCTCATACTTGCAACAATAATTTGGTATTGGGTGATGCATTGCATGCATTCGGTAGAAGAGAGAATCTAGAGACACACCAAAAAGGGATAGAACTGATTAAAGATGCTCTTAAGGCATTGCAGAAGGCCACACCTGGTACTTCAATAGATACATCTCTCACTTCGGTGGAGAATCTGAGATTGTTATTGGATTCCTTTAAGGATTATGCCTCCAAACTTGGTGAGAAGACAAAGCAAGAGGTTGAGGAGAAGATGGAAGAGAAAAGGTTGTTGGCATTGCATAACAAGTGTTCTCTGGCACACACTAATGTTGAGAAGAATCTATAAGCCATGAAAATTTGTGAGTCTAAATAAAATGTTGTCTTTGCTTATTACTTGAAGTGGCCAGATGCCACTCATAATATTAAATATCTTATAGAATCCAATGATTCCTAGTTTACTATTGTTTATGGTACTTACAATGCATCTAAGGACAAAGACAGATCAACCCGGAATGCCATCTCTACTCATAGAGATAAATTATTTATTTTACAAAAGTAGAAGGAAGAAATCATTAAAAATTTGGTTAGTTGGGTGACCTTGTAATAATGGAGTACACCTCAGTTGCCAATGCTTTGGAAAGTGCAGAGAAACTTGAGAAGATAAATCTGACTCCTAGTACTTCGAATGATGCAACGGAAAGTCTAATGGATTTGGAATCCTTGAACATGATGTTGATTGCTACAAAGAAGAGTTGGGAGAATGATAAATCAGCATGGCAAGGTATTCTTAAGGAGCTTCAAGGATTGCCATCCTCCAATTAATGTTTGTTTTCTTTTTTTTCATATTTCCTTTTGGGTTTCCCTTTGTCCTTGATGTCAAAGGGGGAGTGAAAAGTGACAGAGGAAGAGAATACTAGTGATAGGGGGAGAAGTGTTATATATAGGTGGTCCTATAAATTTTGGCACATGTTTCCATCAATGACAAAAGGAGAGATTGTTGGAAGAATGAAGAACATGTCATTTTTTTTGTGTTGTCATTGATGTCACCATGTTATATGAGTTGTAGCTACAAGATTATGTCTTAGTTTGATCTAGTATTCTAGACCAGTATCTAAACCGGTATGCAATTATTATTCTCTGGTATTTTGGTCTGCAATCTGTTGTTGTTGACTATTGTTGCTTATGATTTTAGGAAATGGTCTATGAATGTTGGAAGCACGTATATTCAAAATATTACATATTCAAGTGCTCATATGGAAAGTTGGCATTACACTGTTGTTGCAATTTTTCTATTAGGTCTATCTTTGGCCGACCTAATGGATATATGGAGTTATGGTAAATTAATTTTGTGTTGTGGATGTATGTGTGACCTATCTTAGGTCCATGCTGACATGATGTAGCATGCAGAGCAATTGAATTGTCTTTGGAAGGATTTTGTAAATTTTAAGAGCTCCGACAATTGATTTTTTGGTGAATAAGAGTTGCATCTAATTAGGAAAACCTAATTGATGCTTGTAGATGTATCAGCTATATATATTGGATAGTTTTTTAGATTGTAGATGTTGAAGTTGATGATGATGCGAATGTGAAGAAGTGGGAAAATGATGAAGTGTGTCAAGTTAGTTTACTAAGCTTCAAAGGAATTGAATCAACACTTGTTAGGTGTACATATCAGTTCATTTTTTGGCTATAAGCCATTTTGTCATTGTAATTCTATAGGCAGTGAGCCTCTCATTTGGGACAATGAGTCCTGGCAGTGAGCCGCCCTTTTGAAATATTTTATAACAGGTTATACTATATTGTGAGCTAACACTCACTGTGGTTTTTCCCATTTTGGGTTTTCCATGTAAAAATCTTCGTGTTCATTTGTTGTGTGATTACATGCTATGTTAATGTTCTTCCATATCTTTATTGTTATATGCATTGGAGTAATTGCATGGTATCTATTCAATAAGTGTAAGAAGATATTGATTCACCCCCCCTCTTAGTATCTTGGATACTCAGCACATTATTCATGTTTGTTATTGTGCTAACATTTGTGATGTAGAGTTCATGATCCAAGCAAGCATTGCATTCAAGATCTATCTACTCCAAGCAAGAATCAAGAACCGCATCCATTGCAACCATTTCATGCATAATTGTAGCACTTAATTGCAAGGGTTTGGTGAGTTGCAACATTATCTTTTGTTCATTCATCATTCGCTTTTCATATTGGCTTTCATTTCATGGTTTAATTACCAACAATGGGTTTGACCAAGGCAAACCCCTATTCACTAACACCACAACATTTTTCCCTATTCTTGTGTGTGATTTGTAGGGATAGGTTGTACATTTGTCAACAAGCAAAGTTGGAGAAAAAATTTCAAGTTGTCAAAGTTGTCAAAGTTGTCATCAAACCTTGGAGAAGCTTGGAGAAGACCTATAGGTGGCATTTTACAATTTTATATTTGGAAACCAGTCAAAAAGATTGGAGCAAACTGAGAGACACATAATCTAATCCAGAATTTCTAGAAAAGAAGAAGTGGACTGATTCTCCACTATTGGAAAATGCTTCCCACTAAATAGGCTTGATCAATATTTTTACAAATTCGGATACCCTTTTGGCTAGAACCCGCTCTTGTGCATTTTCCCAAAAACTAGACTGATTTGCCTAGCTTGGCGAATGAGTTCCACTCAACTTCAACAGTAGATTTTTTAGTGATCCAGATCTCCATTTTTCCTTCTTTAGTCTATCAGGTACACACTTTCAATCTCATAGCTTTTTACTACATTTTGTTCATCTCTCTAGGTCATTTAGCATTATTTTGCATATCACACTATGTTTTCCAATTCATTATCTTTTCCAAGTTTACACTTGGTGGTGAACCCTTCATTAGATTTCATTCAATCCCTAGAATAGTACCTTTTCCATATTTTAATCTCCTTTTCATTCAAATCTCAAGGGTTTGTTCTTGAGTGAAGAGTAAGAAAATTGTCTCTCTCCTTTTAGGTTCAAAACCCTAGAAGTGAAAGAGAGTATGTACCATTTTCTTCTTTTCTTTTTGTTTTTCTTTTGTGTGATTGCATGTGTGTAATGTGATTCCCCATGATTTTTTTTTTATGTTCTCTCTCCTCTTTGTGACATTCATCTATTTGTGCCTTCATTCTTCTCTATGTCGTGTATCGCTTTCACTTTTTATCTTTATCTTTTTCTTGTGTTTTCCTTTTGGGGATGACGCAAGGCATCAAGACATTCATGTCTCCTTCATGTTCACCCAAAAGAATTTATTTTTCCTTTTCCTTTTCATTTCATCTTTATATTTTTCTTGTGTTTTCCTTTTGGGGATGATGCAAGGCATCAAGACATTCATGTCTCCTTCATGTTGACCCAAAATCT
>VDFB02081435.1:0-17879 GCA_007258455.2 Sequoia sempervirens
TTGCAATAACAAAATTTCCTTTTGAAGTACTAGCATGTATTCATTCAAATAGTGAGGTTGGTCTTTTTACTCTTCATTTTCATAATGAAATTTACATGTAACTAAGGAACATCTCAAATTATAGTGCAAATTATCTTCAAATGAAATGAAATATAAATTTAATTGAGCTTGATGCTTGTTGCTCCCTTGTTCTATAAAAGGGATTTCATGGCTCATTACAAAGGGTTGGATTTTTAAGTCTCAGTAGGGATAAGGTGAAAAGCTAAGTTCAGGAAAGAACTTTTTTAGAGAATATGGATAAAATGGTAAATTGTCTTGGGTATGAGTCCTATATGGAATGTTCTTAAATTAGTTTTATAGAAGCTACAAATATCGAAACAAATCTTAGTCAAAAAAAAAGTACTCTCCTATGTATTTTCTTACAAGTTATAAATGAAAATATTAATGATGTTCTCATTTATCCTTAGTTTTTCTATTTAATGTATGATTTTGTTTTAGCTTTAACTCAAAGAATTGATTAAAATGCTTATATATCTATAAGAAATTGCATAGGATTTGTAAGAAGTTATTCTTTTAGGCATAGTGAGTTTTATAGTTCAAAGAACTCTGGAAATAGTCCACTCAGTTCTAAATTGATAGCTTATATATATTATTGGTTCTTAAATATTTGACTTTTTTGTCAAATGGATGAAAAATTGGTCTATTTGTTAGATAATATTGTGTGAAAATGAGCTACTAGCATACTTGGCCATGGAATTAAAATTAGAACAACATTCATTTAAAAATATTTTCAATTATAATATCTGGGTTTGGAATACCCCCGATTCTTAGCAAATAGATATTTGTTTGCTCATAGGTCTGCCAAATCTTCAGTGAATTGTGTTGATTTGCAATAAATAAGAATCAATCTATGTATAAATGTGTTATTAACTAGATATATCACATGTGAACATAATAGGGAACACCCTCCTAGGTCCCATAGAGCCTAAAGTGTAGGAGTAAGGAATGCAAAATCCTTTACTTGTTGTGTTGGACACTAGCCTTGAAGATTCTTCATTATAGGATTTGGATACTCTTTAGAGAATTGCATGGTTCTGCTAGAAAAATCACCAACAAATTGGTGACTCTTTTGGGGAGAAGTAAATTATTTAGTTAATTTTTTCCTAGAATCTTCTGTGCAAATTTGTTGAAGTCCATTTGGAAGGAGTCAAAAAGAATGAATGACCGGTTTAGTTGTTGAAGAAGTTCCAGACCTATAAATTGATTTGTAGTAGCCCAACTTTAAAATACTGTGAAGAGACTCTACTTGAAGAGCTCAAAGAATTTATTTCCATTGATAAAGATATCCTTGCTTCAAATGTTTTTAATCTTGTTGAAGAGGTGGTGACTCCACTCTACAATTTATAGACATGAAGGGTTGTTGTTTGTTATTGTGACATAAAAATGCTCTCTTCAAAGTTGCAACAGTTGGAGATGGAAGGTACATGGTTCTATTCATACTTTCATTTGTTGTCCCTATCATATTGAATGTGATTGTTGTTCCATTTAAGGCATTTTTCTAAGTATTCACAAATTTGCTAGTATGGATGGTTAGAATGAATTTTTATTAAGCTGGACATTGAAATTATTATTTTTAACTAAATCTTCACATTTGAGGGACCTATGGCGGCTAAGCTGTGAGGAATTTGAAGATGGTGCAAACTAGAGTCTCATCAAATTTTATGCGTAGATTCACAAAATATTTTTTTCAAAATTTTTGGGGAATCAAATTGCATTTTCTTTTCCATCTCCACGAAAATAGATTTTTCAGAAAATAACATTTTTAAAGTGGCCTTTACCCAGGTATAAGCATAGCTTTTTCCATGGAAGGGATAAAATTCTAATTATTTCAAATTTAGATTTGTAACTCTGATATCTAGTGCTTCCACTTGGTTAAGATAGTTTTTTGAATATTTTCCTTAATCAAGTTTCAAAGTCAAAGCGAATTACAATTCAAAACACAACTTGGCTGTATAGCAGCGTAACTTTTTTTGTATATGTCAAGGTGCAATTTATTTATTTTTTTGGATCAAGAACTTCAATATCTAGGTACTCATATTTTTCAATTTTTTTTTGATAATCTTCTATTTTTCCACATGCTTGAAGAACAAAGAATTCTTTTTGATGAAAAACCTATATTTAATAAAACTTAAAACAAATACATATAAAACCAAAACATATTAAAATTATATTCATTGGATAGCTTGTTCACAGGGAATATATCATAATCATTTTAAAGGAAATAAATTTTAAATGAATTCATTTGATACTCAAAATCTAAATCCAAAGTGATTTTTTATGACATTTTTGATAGGTGTAAAGGAGATGCATTTATAGGTATGGTTTTAAAACTAGTGAGGTTCATCAAGGGGTTTGATCTAAGGTGATTTGATCAAAACCCTCTTCAATTGGAACCCTTAAAATGGAACTTTATAAGGCTTAAATCATTATATTTTCTAAAAATATGTGATTTCAGCTAAAATTTGTTCCTCTCAGGAATTGTAAACCACTATTATGACATCACCCTTTTGCTAGTATGGATGGTTAGAATGAATTTGTATATCCTAGGGATTTCTATCCATTTTCATTATCATATATTTCAAGCCCAGGTTACCACCATATTAGCAATTATCCTAGTGATCCTTCATATTGTCATGGTTATGATTATGCACAATTAGTTAAACCTAGATTTGCATACATCTATGGATTACCAAAGGGAAATAGCCATGCCATTAGAAACCTTAATACAAATTGTCAAGAAGCTTCAGAAGTCTAATAATCCTCAAATAGTTGGCACCACAAAGTGCATGAACCCAAGTGTAAACAAGCCTAGGCTAAGCTGAAAATGGAAAGTTGTATTTGAGAGGAAAATTCAAGAGTTGAACAAAAGACACATGATGTCTCTACAAGCCCAGTTAAGAGATAATCATACTAGATCTACTAGCAAAGTTATTTCCCCTCTTGTCAATTCTTTTGATCCATTGTATAACCAATTAGACTTGTCATGGGTTGATTACAAGGTTAAAAGTATGCCAACTCATGTCTATAAGAAAATGCCTAAATTTGATGGATATAATGTGTGTGAAGGAGATTCACATGTCCAAATTTTTCTAACTTCATGGAGAAACATTCGGTATTTTGGATATTAGGACATATGGATGATATTTTATCAAATCTCTTGAAGATAGAGCTAGCGATTAATTGGGTATGTGCAGGATCATCATGGAAAAAATAGGCCCTTAAGTTACAAAAAATTAGAAAAATCGAGTTAGACAACAGCATTAAAAATTAGAATAAGTTATCTATATTATTTCAAAAATATGTAAGAATAGAATCTGCTTAGAAATTGAATGTAGTTTCTAAACTACTAGGTTTGTTTAAAAATAAAAATCTATTTGGTGAAATTTGAAATTTCAGTACAGTGGTACTTAAATTTTAGGGAAAAAATAAGAAGTAAGGGTGTCTATATGACCACCCTAACCACAATAAAATGATAATATTTTTTTGGAATTTTAGATATAAGTAGAGGACTCATGCATAATGTGATGCATATTTTTTTTTTCTAATTTTTTTTTTCCATTAAATAATTAATTATTATTTTTTTAATTACAACTTTTAAAAATATAAAAAATCCATATAATAAGTCACCTTAACTTGGTCAAAATTCATGAAATTAAATTGTTCTTTTTTAATCCTATACTATACGAAGTATAGAATGTGATGCATGTTTTAGATTCAAAAATTGTGATACAGTTTGAAAGCTATAGATGTTTTTCAATCAGACTATCAATTAGGACTTTAGTCGTAATTCAAATAGAAAATGAATAATAATTACTTAGTAAATTCAAAATAAAGCATAGTTTATATCGTTGAATGCTAAAACCTCCTTTAAAACCCTTTTCATTTCATCAATTTTGGATTAAAAATAGTCGTCGACCACATACCCATCATATTGCCACTTTTGGCCCATCGCTGATCACACACATACCACAGTGCTTAAGTTTTCTACGAGAAGTCCTTTCCTTGTTGGGATAAACTAATGGATGCTTACAGAAAAGAATTTGCAAGATAAATTTTTGACCTTCTCACAAAGCTAAAGTAGATTAAAAAATAAGATTAATAGTCAAGCATTTCTTCAAGTCACAGATTTTTTTTGCTCATTCACTAATCCCTTAAAATTTCAAACCCAATACCTTAGATTGCATTCATATGTATTTTGAAGCTTTTGAGGAGGAATCTAGCAAATTATTAAAGTATTTTAGAATATTGAGTATGTAGATGGCTTACAATGTATGTTTACATAATATGGAGAAAATAAGGAATGAATATGTACAAAGTCTATTGTCTTCAATTGTGGGTAAACATGTTGATGAAATTAGTAGTTGTGTGAATAAAAATGATCATATATCTTTATTTTTAAATATAGACAAGTGCATACTTGAGAAGGAAGAAGTTAAGAATGATGCAATGTCTACCATTGATGTTCATGATAGTAATTTTTTTTGTCTATCCTCAAGAGGATGTAAATAACCAACTCAATGATGATACCCAGTCAAATACTGAAATACAAAAACATGTGGATTATTGTCATGACAACCCAAAAGTAAGAAAGAATGAAAAAATGGACATGTCCTCTGTGACGGATTGTGACCATACTTTTGACAATGTTAATAGCAATTTAATCTCCTATGATTGGGGAAATCTTGTTTATGTTTAGTACATTGATTTTCTAGATTTTGATGATGGTGATATCATGGTATATCTTGATTTACAAATTGGTTATGCATGTAGTTCTAGTGGAGGTCACAAAGAGGAAGTGGTTGATATAATGGATCAAAACAATGGTCTATTATTTAGTGAAAAAATTTCAAATATATTGACCATTGAATATAAAAAATGTACACATGTGAATACACCTCACTTATTATGTGTTTCCCATACTAATTTTGATAGTGATGATAATATTCACTATGCAAGATATGATGTAGGTATATCTGATCTTCCTTCCAATTATGAACCATTCTTACAGGATGATGATAATGTGTATAAAGACAAGCATCTATTTGATTGTAATGCTGCATTGTATGATGAATATGAAAGTGTGCATGTTGATGCAAGTTTAGAAACTTGTTTTGATGAATTAGAAACAACACATAACCATGAGGTTTTTGTATCGCATAAGCCAAGTCTTGTGAATTTTAATGTAGATTTGGATAATTATCTATTTCTTGACTTAGATGAGCCTAGTCATCAGCTTTTTCATGTGGATGTGGATGTTGATTTTATAGAAAAATTAGATTATCTTTTTGAACCAGAATTGGTCACTTTTGAACAAGCTTGGGATGTTGAAGATGTTGATATGTTATGTTCAGAGGATAATAAAGTGAGCTTCAATAAGGATAAGTTAGACATTCTTGATGATTCTCTATACCAGCATGTTGGGGCACAATTACAGTGTGTGGGAATGTATGAGTGTATCTCTTTACACACACCTAGAGATAGTTTGCATGATGTGCATAATATTTTGAATAATTCTTATGCCTATTTCACCTTTGACATGAAAACTAATAATCAGATCAAGCTTGATAATACCATCCATGTGGAAAAATATGAGTGCTACCCTTTTGAGTTGGATGAAGTTTTCATAAATTGTGACAATGTGCAAAGCATTAAAGAATGTTGTTTTGAGCTCGACAATAATTTATATGATAAATTTGATAAGTTTTTGTGACATGATAATCAATATTTCAATAGTATTCATAATTTTTAGATGCATAGTAATTGTGAATTTGTTGATAATGTTGTATAAGATGGGCTATTGGGAGGTGCTAGCATGTTTAATCAGGAAGATTGCAGTGATATTTTCAAATTGGCTTTAGTGAAATGTGATGAGAGCTTTGTATATGATAGAGGTAAGAAGAAAGCTATAGTTTTGGGTGGCCTTGGGCCATCACATGTGGTTTGACTTGTCAAACCAGAGCAGTAGGGGATAGAGATGACCTTTTGAATATGTCACCCAATGGACTTGGCACCTATTCTGCTTCTCCAGAGGATCTAAATTCTTGCTATTCCCATAGGGGGCATACATTCCCAGTTGGATCCACTAATGGAACCTTTAAATTTTTTAAATTTGAAGTGCCCATGTTAAAAAATTCCTCTGCACACTTAGAAGTGCACCTAAAAAATCTACCTAATTGACCTACTATAGAGCGTCATGATTTGAAGCTAGTTAATTCTCAAGCGAAACCCCCTAGTGGACATATTTAGTTGAAATATGGTAACATGCATGTCAATTTTCAACTACCCATGATGATTTTTTATAAGGTTTTGAAAAGCAAAGCTAGAGGGTTCTGGGACTATTTTGATGTTTGCAAATTCTTTGTCCTGCAAAGTGGCCTCCTACTCAAGCTGATATTTTAGAGATGGGTAATTTTCATGAAAAATGGATTGGTGCCATACATTCCCCTTAAATTCATATGCTCTCTAGTCTAGTTTTAGAGCCTTGGGATCAAATTTGATATTTTTACTAGGTCAAAAGCAAATGCAATTTGTTTAGTTTTTACATCTACATTTATAAGAATGCTTCAAGGATGTCAAGTTTGACCCTTGTTGTCTTGTGATGAGTGATGATTGAAGGAAATCCCTCTTTCACACATACTAAATGGACCTAAATGATTTAGTGTTTCCAGTGGTAGCTTCCTAGGAGGTCATTTGATATTTTTTAAAGGAGGCGACTTGGTGAGCTCCAATTTGTTTTAGATAGGTGCAATTGCAGAAAAGTCCGACTAAGCCACTTTGGCATTGAATATTTTGCACCTTGGGATAATTTTTTCCAAACCGTTTGATGCAATGGAATGTTTGTACAAATGGTAACATGTGTGCTCAATCTCAGGCCCCTAGAATGAGTTTTAATTGGTCATTTAATTGTCTTCTAACTATAATAGGGTAAAAAATGGTGTTTTAGAAAGCGTCAAATATCCAAATTATAAAGGAAGCCCATTTCTCATTGTGGTCAAAAACCTCTCCAACTCCATTTTTTTCAAAATCAAAGATCATATGATGCATTATTTTAATGCATATCAGTTATGGCAAAGGCATCCAATTGGCCAGTTTACAAAGGAGGTCCAAGAAATTTATCAACGATGCAATTTTTGAGGAAATGGGTTTTCTCTAAATAATTGATATCGTCCTTATGCAAATTTTGATGGCTTTAGGTGTCTCATTTTTCCTATAGTAAATTTTCCCTATTTGGGACGCAGTTGAAATTAAAAAATCAACATTTTCCTAATGTTTAAGTTGCTAATGTTTAAAATATTTTACATATTTTAAATATTATTGCAATGAAGGTGCACATGAATAGAGGAAATTTCAAAGAAACGTCAAATATTTGACAAACATTATGAAGAAATTTATAAAGTTTAATAACTTTATTAAAGGAAGTCTTCCCTACCAGCACACGTAGGTTGATGCTGACAGTAGCAAGGAACTAGGGAGAGGAGAAGGAGAGCTTGTAATGAGTGTGAGATGGGTCTAAATATTTTAATTTTTTTTATTGAAACTTTTGGGGGTAGGCTAATGTTCTATTTCTTCTATCGGAGTGTTTGCCTAGCAGCAAATGTTGTAGTCAAACATACCTACTGGGAAGTGTGGAAGCATTGTTTGCCAAGTATTTTTATAGAGATTGGTGTTGGATGCTCACTTGATTCCTCCATGTTATTTGAGTTACTTTCATTACCATGAAGAGGGGTTTTTATTGTGGAAAGAGAAGAAATTAAAAATGAATCACGTTTTTGTGTTTTTAGTAGATTTTTGCAATCATTTGCAAGCCGAGAATCATTGTTACAGTCTGTAGAAAGATACCTCGAGGATTTCAAATGTCTTGGAGGAAATTTTAACATGGTTTTTGATGTTTTTATGTGTTTTTCGATGCGAAAAATTCCCAATACTCACAAAAAATGACTTTCAAGTATTTTGCAATTAGCAAAAGAGTTGAAAATGCAAAATAAAAGATACATTTTCACAACCCACTAGTCCATGAAGAGGAGGGCTGATGTTAGCGGGGAAGTGGGTAGGAAGATGGTATGCTTGTGAAAAGCATTTAATAATAATATTGAAAGTTTATTATTATCAATACTAAAAGCTTTATTTTAAAGCTTTAAATTATATTTGCCCAAGAAAATGTGTGAACAAAAGTTTCCATCAAGAAAAGTAGTGGGTAGATGGGGAGGAGCCAAGTTGGGCCCAACAAAAGTTTTAAAAGGTAGTTGTTAAAAACATTAATGTTGTTGCATGAAAATTAAATGAGGAAAAACATTTAAAAAATTAAACAGTGCCTCATAAAGTGATTAAGTGATTTCACTTTCAAAAGAGGACAAAGATTTAAAATGTGAATTGAAAAGTGAAGGCCCACAAGTTAAATATTTTTATAGCCTAATAAAATAAAGGTAAACAACTTTTTATGTTGGGAATTAAAATTTTAATGAGGTGTAAAGTAAAAGGGCACAGGTGATAATTTTATAAAGTGAATAATATATTCATTGCATGAGATAATTTTTCTTTGCTGGAAGAAGAGTTTTATCATGGAGAGCCCTATTTTCATGCAGCAAGTAGAAAATGGATAAAGAGGTGAAATATTTTGCAAGTAAAAATATTGTTCAAACTACAAAATAAAGAAGAATTATGACTCTTCAAGGTGGAGAATATTTTTTTGTCACAGGGTAGGTGAGTGCATGAAGCATGAATCAGGGTACAAAATTGGGTTTCTTTTTTGAGTGGTGAGCAATTATTCATCAATGAACCTGAGTTTGCCAAGTGTCTTCTTCTGATGTGCATTTAGGGTTTCTTTCTCCTTAAGTGCAAATTTATGATTCATTGTAAGAAGTTAGTTATTCTAGAACTATTCAAAGAGAATATTTTAATACAAAACATTTTAGGGTTTTGTTTTAGGTTGGAGGTTTTTAATTTGTATGTAATTTTGATAGGAATACTAGCAAAATAATTCAGAATGGTGAAAATTCATAACCATTTTCTCTCCTATGTACTGGTCTTATAAGCTATGAATAACATAATCAAGAGTTATTTTATTTGTCTCCATTCAATTCCAATGGATGTTTAGTTTTCTTCATGATTAGTGATTCAAGAAATTGATGTAAATGCTTGAGTGAGGCTATTGGTTTAACTTAAACTAAGTACTAGGATTATAATAAGAAGTTATGGTTGAGATGCTATGTTGAAATACTGTAATATTGTATCTTCAAAGCTTAGATGATGTTGTGTATTAAATTGTTATCACGTTATATAGGTATTGAAATTGAAATTTGTTCCAATGGATGAAGCACTGATCTAAGTGTATTATTCTTGTTTCATTTTTTTGATTAATTTAGTAAAAAATCACAAATTTAAATCAAATTACTTATCAATCTTAGTTTGTTTGTGTGAAAAAATTAATGCTTTACATCTCTCATATTTGAATTAAACACTGCCATGAAGGTCAGCCAAACCTTTAGGGTATTATTTCCTTCAAAACAATTTGAAGAGAATCATTTTTATAGTATTGATACTTTGACAAAAAAAGTATCTTTAAATATACTATTGGGACATCTCCTCCCAAGTTTACCAAAGCCTAAAGTGCAGGGAGAAAAGGTTAAAAAATCAAGCTCCTATTCATTGGCCATTGACCTGAGGTTTCTACATAAGGGTTACTTATATTAAGGTTCTATCAGGAAAAGAACTAATAGATTGGAGAGGACTCTATAGGGTACCTCTCACTTCTAAATTTAAAATGTTGCATCATTTGGTTTGACCCCTGCTTTGGTTCAAGGTTGTGTCCTGTCACTCATGTTAGGTTTTATGTTGTCGTGAACTCAAAATTAACCTATGTGTCCAAAAAAACCTTTTTCCATCCTAAATTTTATATCATCGACCCATTATTCTGCCTTTTTGGTTGTTTGCTACCACATACGCCATTAGTTACTTCACCAACCCCTCGATTTTTAGGTTTGTCAGTCACAAATTGCCTTTAGTGTTTAATTATTACTATGGTTGGGATTGATTTTCATTTCCTTTAAAGCATTTAAGTCTTAATTCCCCATTCCTAAGGGTCAAATTTTTGTTGGCTAATAGTGGCCCCCTTTTTTAAGTTAACTTTTGCAGCATGTGTAGAATTAGGTTTTCACACTAGTCATTTGATTGTATAAGGCTAATCATGACCATTCCCCATGTGCTCGTGCTAATTTATTCCTTATTATTTTATTTAAATGGGATAGTGAGCATTAGCCACATGTTTTGTTCAATGGCAAGCCCATTCCCTTTGGTGAAGATAGTTGGTTCCATGAAGAAGAAGATCAACGATTGTAGTTATGAGATGTTGCTTCATCTTGACCACTCCCCACATGCCTGTGTTGATCTAATTCATATCATTTTAAACACATAGGATAGCATTGATGGCTACATGTCAAGTCTAACAAATTTTGAACTCTCATTCTATAAAACCTTTTTACAGATGGTGTTTCTTTAATGTAAAGATCAACGTATGGGCTTAATGACACATCTTCTCATCAGACTATTCCTTTTTGCATGTTTTCTCTCATTTTTCATTAAGGAAAGATAAGTACAAAAAAAGTTGTAGAATGAGTGACATCTGTAACTTCTATGGGACTTTCCCAGCCTTTGAATATGGTGATTTCTTCAAAAAGGAAGAAGATCAATGATTGGTGGTGGGTGACATTGGTCAATCTTGACCACTCCCCGCTAAATCGTGAGGGGCCCATTTGTGTCCCACAGTTTCTTAGTGGGCAAGCGGGAAAATGCCACATGGACATTCTAAAGGCTCTGATGGAGTCTAGTGAAGTTGGAATGCTACGAAATTTGGATGAGAGGGCACTATGATAAAAATGGTTCCATTTATTAGATTATTCTTTAAGGCACATGTTTTTGATTTCGGCCGTCAATTTTGATAGTTATTGGTATGTGTGGGAAGGTAAAATTAAAGTAGGGAAGGGTATGAACTGATATCCTGAGATCAAATTAAGATCACTCCCCACTGTTCTACTATGAATAAATATAGTTATATTAATTCCCACAGGTAAGTGGGTAATTATGGCACAACAAGTTTTAATTGATGCTAAGTATGTGGTTGAAATATGTGTATAGAGTGGATGTATATCTACTTAGGGATTTTCTTATTAGGAAAATTCATTAAAATCTCACAATTAAAGCTTAGTCATAATTGGTTGCACCAATAATCTATCCATTGATTTATTTTTGAAACATGATCAATGGTTGAGATTTTAAAAAATAAAAGCAAATTGTTGTATGCTTGTGCACATAAGCTTTTCTTGAGTATTAATGGTTGGGATGCTTGCATGGATTGATATAAGGAGGAGATAGGGCCATACTTTTCATTAAAATTTTACATTAAGAAACTAATAATTGAGTTTGAGTCCAAGAGAGGAATTGGTGAGGTTTTTCTTGTTCTAATCACAGAGAAGATGAGTAAGTTAGATGAATCTATTAGGCCAATCCGAAGGTCTAGGAGATTGAGTTTTCTTGAATCTAAAGATAATGCTCCTAAAGATGAAATTGAGACACATGTAGCTCCTTAAACACCAAAGAGTAGAAGGGGACACATGAAATTCAAGAAATACGGTGTAAGGAGTAATTACTGCCTAAGAAGTTGAACCGTTTCAAAATAACTATTCAAGTTTAAGGGGAAAGAGTTGGCTGATTATGAAAAGAAGGAAAATAAAATGTGCAAGTATTGTAAGGCTTATATTGAAGACATAATTCTCCCATTGAGGTTTCTGATAGCCCTTTAGATAGTGGAGGTGATACTAATCTAGAGTGTGACCATTATCCCCTTTCCCTGCTACCTTATGAACACTTTGATAAGGAAGTGGTGATGGTTCCTCTAGTTCCACCACAAACAAGTCATGGGTGAATATCCTCTAAGACCGATGACCTAGTGTGATGACTTCCCCATTTTTTTTTTGATGACAACATAGCCACCTTCACAAGATCACCCTCTTTAGCATGTTTGTTGTTTTTTTTCTTTTGTGTTGTTGTGTTTGAGAAGTGCCAGACTTCCTAACTTTAGTTGCTTACATGCATTTTTTGAGTGATATACAAATTTTGGCTTAGGCTATGACTAGAGAGTCTTCTTTGGTCAACAAGGACAAGGATTTGATGCTACTACAACAACAAAAATTGTGTTTTAAGGTACTAGCATGTATTCATTCAAAAAATGTGGAGTTTTGTCTTTTACTCTTCCATTTTCTGCAATGAGTAAATGTAACTAACCGAGGAACATCTCAAATTCTAATGAAAACGATCTTTAAATGAAATGAAATGTAAATGTAATTGATCTTGATGCTTGTTGCTCCATTGTCCTATAAAAGAGATTTCAATGCTCATTACAAAGGGTTGGATTTTTTAAGTCTCAATGTGGTTTACATGAAAAGCTAAGTTCAAGAAAGGAATTTTGTAGAGAATATGGATAGAATAGTAAATTTTCTTGTGTATGAGTCCTATATCTAATTGTATTAAATTAGTTTTATAGAAGCTACTAATTACAAAACAAATCTTAGTCTAGAAACAAATACTCTCCTATGTATTTTTCTTACATGTTATAAATGAAGATATTAATGGTTTTCTCATTTATCCTTAGTTGTTCTATTTAATGTATGATTTTTTTTTAGCTTTAACTCAAAGAGTTGATTAAAATTCTTGAAGAGGGTCATAGATCTATAATAAATTGCATAGGATTTGTAAGAATTTATTGTTTTAGGCATAGTGAGTTTTATAGTGCAGAGAACTATGGAAACAGTCCACCCAATTTTAAATTGATAGCTTATATATTACTAGTTCTTACATATTTGACTCTATTGTCCCAATCGATGAAACATTAGTCTATTAGTTGGATAATATTGCATGAAAATGAGCACTAGAATACCTACCGTGGATTTAAAATGAGAACAACTTTCATTTAAAACTCTTTTCAATTATAGTTTCCAGGTTTGGAATATCCTTGATTCTTTGCAAATAGATAAATTATTTGTTCACTGATAGGTCTTCCAAATCTTCAATGAAGTGCACTTATTTGAAATAAATAAGAATCAATCTATGTAAAAATGTGTTATCAACTAGATATACCTTATGTTAACACAATAGGGAATACCCTCCTAGGTCCCATAGAGCCTAATGTGTAGGAGTAAGGAACAAAAAATCATTTACTCATTGTGTTGGCCACTAGCCTTGCATATTCTTCATTTTAGGAGTTGGCTACTCTTTAGAGAATTGCAAGGTTTTACTAGAAAAATCACTAACATAAGGGGCATCATAACTAAATAATTATTTATTTAAAACACTATAATAAATCATTTTATGCAATTTTGTACAATACCATATCCCAACATTCTTGTACTTGTTGTATAAATTGCATAAGGGATAAATACATGAAATACATCATCATAGCCATACATGAAATCATATGAATCTCCAACATGCTCTCATGCTCCATCAAGATACCTACAATAAGAAAAATGTGACCACTATCTCAAGCAAGAACTCATCTCAACCTCCAATGTGCCACCTATGGAAGAAAATGAGCATTCCAAGGTGAAGATCCAACAATCCATGAGCACAAGAACCAAATCCAAGTGATGACAAAGGATCTAACCAAGCTATTGTCAACTAAAAAATCCACATGATAAAAAAATAGAATCCACAACTTGTGCTAATACATCCAACTGTCCATACCTCCAAGGTATCAATACATTGGTAAACTCATGCTCATAACATATGCAACCTATAAATTGTAATCACAAGCTCCCTGTATCAAACCTATCAGTGAAGAACATACATATCTAGGAACTCCCATTGCATAGGTAATGTCAAAGCATATCAAGTCTAAAAATCAATACTATATGAATGTGTGATAAGTAAACAAAAGAATGAAGTACCAAGAATAATAACAATGATCCAAACATACAACCCAAAGAGTTGCATAATATCTCACAAAATATTACGACCATCCTCCCAATAGCACATGGACATGAGCATACAAGATAAACCATGAAGAGAGAAACCTACAAACAATAATTTCCTCCTACAAACACCTCAAAAGTGTATTGTTGTGTCAAGTATGATCTGCTAAAAACCCCAAAAGAAAATCCTCAACAACATCCATAACAGTCAATCTCATAGATCAAGTACAACATACGAATTAGTGTAACAATGCCAACATGGATGTAATCCTCTCTAACCAAGAAAATAAAAATCATAGTAACCATCCCCAAAACTTGAAATAACCACATAAACCATCTCCTAATAATCCTCATCAAATAGTGATAACAAAAACTTAAATGCACAAGGAGATAACCATGCCATAACTCCCTCAAGTGAATCCTCTAGAACTAACTATCCATAGCTCAAGATCCATATCTATGAAAGATAAAGCATTTAAAATCATGCTAAACAATCATCGAATGAGTATCCATAATAAATCACCATCCAACAACTCAATTCCATGAGAATCAAAGTATGAAACATAACACACCTAAAAGATATAATGGAAAAATACCTTTCAAATATTAAGCTACTGAGTAGACCAAGATTGGTGAGTGAGAATGCTCCTCTAGGATAACCAAGTCATCATGAATCACTCCAAATACAATCTCCTCTATTGGTCCATCATGAACTCATGTCCATACCCAAGTTAAAGCTCATTGGTCTTCTTGCAGAAACCTCCAAAGAGTAATCGTCTCAAGCAAATTTCTTTAACCACGAGAAAACTCCAACCATCACCTACATCTCTAAGTACCCATGAGTACCTATAACTAATCAATCCATGCCATACTTTGAATGAAACATAGCACCATCATAAATTAATCAAGCAAAAATTTCAATGTACCCAATACCAAGAGAACCACAAATGATCAACATAAAATCTCCAAACACATAATCAACAATATATCATGCGAACATGATTTAACCATCCACTCCTATGAGACCACATGCACCAATGCATACATCCTGGCCTCAAGAGAACATGTTATAGTGTCAAAAAATGTCATGTCAATGACATTTTCACACTTGTTTGGGCCCTCCTTGCAAAATTGACCTTAATGATGCCTTTATTTAGTGTTGTAATGTGTTCAACACATTCACATTAGGCCTTGGGTCCTTGTGAGATAATAAGTTTAAATGGTACCTTGCTAGAGTTTTGTGAAGTGTTGTAACACACTTTCACACTTTTCTAAGGTTTTATCAATTAACTAAACCTAATAAACCTCTTTTTAACCTTAATCCTATGTTATTTAAAGTGTTGTAAAGTGTTGTAACACACTTTCACACTTTTATATGGTTTTAATTAATAATTGGGATTCATTATGCTTTAATTGGCCTTATTTTGCATCCACAAGCCTCATTTAACACATCTTTTCAAGGATAATCTTGACACAAATCACACCAAAAGTTAATATAATAGTGGTTTACACCTGAGAGGAATCCATTTAGCTGAAATCAGATTTTAGAAAATATAGTGATTTAAGCCTTAAAAGTTCCATTTTATGATTCTTATTGAAGAGGGTTTGATCAACACCTTAGATCAAACCCCTTGACAGAACCTAGTTTTAAACCATACCTATAAATGACTTTACACCCATCAAAATGTTGATAAAAATCACTTGATTTAGATTTGGGATCAAATGAATTCATTTAAAAATTTATTTCAAATGATTATGCAAGTTCCTTAGAATAATATATATCCAACATCATAATTTTAATATGTTTTGGTTTCATATGATATTTTTAGTTTTATTAAAACATGGGGTTTTCATCAAAAAAATGAATTTCTTTGTTCTTCACATGTGGAAAAAAATAGAAGATTATCAAAAAAATTGAAAATATGAAAAGTGCACCAGATTAAAGCAAGCTTCATCCAACAAAAAAATTAAATTAAATTTTACATATATAAAAAAGTTACGTGGTTATACTACCGCCGGTTCCAATTATAATTTGTTTGATCTTTGAAAACCTGATTAAGGAAAAATATTCAATAAAACTATCTAACCAAGTGGAAGCACTAGATATCAGAGTTACAAATCTAAATTTGAAAGAATTAGAATTTTATCCTTCATGGAAAAAAAGTTATACATTATACAAGAATGCCACTTTTAAAAATGTTGTTTTCAAAAAATCTATTTTCATGGGAGATGGAAAGAAGTGAAATTCTGATTCCAAAAATTTTGAAAAAAATATTTTTAGAATCTACAGACAAAATTTGATGAGACTCTAGTTTACACCATTTTCGTGGTAAATTCCTCACGGGCCGCTATAGGTGCCCTAATGAAGATTTAGTTAAAAATAATAATTTAGGTGTCCATTTTGGCAAAAATTGTAAAACTATCATTATGTGGGATCAATTCACCCAAAAATAATTCAAGTGTTTTAAGTTGAATGGCCCATATTTAGTGATTTGGAACTCATTAGCCACCTTGAGCGAATGAGTCCCACCTAGGTCTTTGGGTCTCAAACCTGGTTTCACACATTTCTAAGAATTTTTAAATTTGGTAAGAATTTTTAAATTTGGTCCCATAACTTATGCCTGATGGGACTCATTCGCCACCTTGGTTGAATGAGTCTCATGTGTCCCAAAATAAAAATTAATCAAAAAATTTGGTTGGGTTTTATCCTCCTATATCTAATGTTGTCTTGTAGTGTTGTAATTTTAGGAATTCTTGCATAATTAAGTATAAATACAAGTTTCTTTTCACTCATTTTATACCTAGCAAGTTGAATGATCATCCTTATATAAAAATTGAGTTCACAAGAAAATTCAATTTTTTTCAAGGGAAAATTATCAAGCATTCTATAGTAGAATTCAAGCATCAATCATCATGTCAAAGAATTCATGCATCTTGGTTTCTTTTAGCTAACAATTATGATGTAGGGTTTCATGATTCAAGCAAGTGCTCAATTCAAGATCTATCATCTTCAAGCAAGAATAAAGACCTACATCCATTGGATCCATCTTCTACATATTTGCAGTATCTTATTGCTAGAGTTTTGTGAGTTGCAACATCACACTTTGTTCATTCATCATTCTCCATATCTATTTCATTCTATTTCAAGGTTTGATTGCCAAAATAGGGTTTAACCAAGGAAAACCCATATAAACTAACAAAAAAACATTTTTCCTATCTTTTGTGTGTGATTTATAGGTTTAGATTGAAGACACATTGAAGAGAAATGTTGGAGAAAGTAGTTAAAGTTCCTAAAGTTGTCAAAGTTTTCATCAAGTATTAGAGAACATTGGAGAAAACCTATAAGTTGATTTAGAGAGATTCAGATCTAGAAAATTGTAGAGAAAATTAAGCAGATTGAGAAGAGAAAATTTAGATCTTGAAGTTCTAGAAAACCCTAGCTTGAATATTTTCCACTTTTGGTCAATGAGTCCCAATTTTGGTCAAAAAATAGGTTTTTGCAAATTCAAGTACCCATTTGACAGATTCTTGTTCTCACACAAAAACTCAAATTCTGGAATTATTCGCCTAGCTTGGTGAATGAGTCCCACTTAGCGTTAAATGTAGAAGTGTTTCAAAACTCCTTCTAGTCATCTTCAAATTCCCAAGTGCACACATTCCATTATGTATTTTTATTTTTTGTTTCACTTACATTTCTAGATCATTTAGTAAGTCATTGCATTAATCTAGGTTTAAGCATTCTATCTTGCATTAAATTTTTCTTTCCCAGTCTTAACTTGCTGGTGAGCACCTCATTTGTTTATATGCAGCCCCTAGGACAACCCAATTGCAATATATCTTTCCCCTTTGCATTGAGAT